>VZRN01005893.1:1136514-1155440 GCA_013397935.1 Dasyornis broadbenti | reverse complement strand
AAAAAAAAAAAAGAAATAAAAAAACCCCAAAAAACCCCCTCTCTTCTTCATTATGGATATTGAGAATCACACTGACTTCAACATGTTCCAAATGCAGTGGCCTTTGAGCATTTTGTCCTCACTATACAGTAAACCTTCAGCTTCTATTTCCTCCCCTTTTCATCCTCTAGCACTGGAAGCTTTGTACATATATGGATACCTTCTCTGTACAGTTAAATGCCTTTATGCACATAAACTCTTTCTCTGCATCTGCAGGGGCTGGGCTTCAGCACTGAAGTTCAAGTATTTTAAAGTTTTACACAATACAGTCCCTTTCCCTTCACTGTTCTGTTATGTTGTGGTTTGCCTCTTATTTTTTTTTTTTTCTTTTTTCTTTTTTTTAATTTATCATTTTATGGCTGACTTTAATGCTTATGGAATGAATGGCTAATGACACTGGCTAGAGCCAGCCGGCATGTGGGCAGGTGCTGAGGGAACTCTCCCCACGCAGCTCTGCCAAGGCACCGCAGCCCCGCAGCATCCTGCCATGCAGCCTGCCTCCCTCCTCCCCGTGCCCCCGCGGCTCTCCTCCGGCACAGCCCTGCCCACGCCGCCCTGCCAAACTGCAGCGAGGCTTTTGGAACGAGACTTCGGAAGGTTTTGTTCTTCTTAAGTAGAATTCAGACTTAGGAGTTTTAAGAAAAGCCCCTGGTCCTGGATGTGTGCCCATCCCATCTTTGCAGCGTGAACCTGGGGAAATCATACCTGTCTATCATTCTGCCATGAGTCTTCATGTTGAGCTCAAATCTCTAGTACCCAAAGTTTCCTCCCATCCCTTCCTCTGGGTTAAACTCATCATTTTCTGAAAGTGAGAAACTGAGCTTTCATACTCGGTAAGCAGAGGTGTTTAACCCTTTCAGGCAGTGTATCTGGAGTTACAAGTGTCATCTGATAACAGACCCAGTTCTTAAAATTTATATCATAGAATTAATGAGGTAGCAAAATTCTCATTTGTACTGTTGATTCAGCATCCTCTGAAAAGTTTGAAAGGATTTCACATGCAAATGAAATTTAAATAATGAATAATAACATTTATTTTCCTTCTATTGTATTAACTCAGTGCACTACCAGCTGCTGTATTTAGGTGGCTACTATTTCAGTTCAGGGAAGTGCAAATTGGCATTTTGACCTTTCAAAGTTACATCTGAACCTTTCCCTCGAAGAATGTTTTCAAGCTTTGTACTAAAGAGGATGTCAGGACCCAAAGTCTGGATCCATCTCACTGGACAGAATAATACACCAGGGTGTATTATTGCTGATAGGAGCTGGATGCTGGGACTGTGTGTGAACATGTGTGTGGTTGAATAGCTCAGTGCTGAATTTCAGCCTTGTAGCAATGATACCTAAATGAATTCTTACTTAGTGCATTGCTGAAATCTTCTGGGATTGAATCCACTTACTCTCAATTAATATCAAACTAAACAATAATAGCTGTGTGTTTAAAATCATTTTCATTGCAAGGTAAATATTTCAGACCTAGGAGAAAGCCCAATGAAATCAATTAACCCTTCTGTGGGATTTAAAAAGGATTTGCACCATTCTTTTTCTACTACCACTGTTCTCTCTATTCCCCCATCTCCAAGAATATCTTCTTCCTGAAAGACTATGCTGTGTTTTAGTTAAACTACTCATTGTTTTAGGACTCTGTTGATCAGAAATTCATGTTCCTCTGGGCCTTCTTGGGCTACCCTGCCTTTGCATGTGGCTTCAGAGAACAGCAGGACACATCTTCTCACTTGCCAAACAGTATTTCTGTCTCCTCTACTAGCTCATTCCCCAAAATGCCACACCCCGCTCTTCCCTCTGAGAGTCAGATCCAACCGACTCTGTGCATGCAGAGCTTTCACTAGTAAATAATCTCAGGGAGCCAAATGATGTGTTCTGGAGGGGGTAGTGCTCTCAGAGGCTATTGGCAGTCATTCAGATGACAACCAGCTGCAAAGAGCTTTAAGAACAGTGTTATACACATACACACACACACACACACACACAAAGAAAAGAAATAAAAGGGAAAATTGTTGACTGAAGACATATTGCCCTTGATTGAATAGTGAGGAACCTGCTGTCAAGAAAATAGATATTTGGGAAACCAAAAATAAAAAAGCTTAGTCCATTTTACTGGCTGTAGATCAGCCTTCAATTGTCAGCCTTCAATTGCTGAGGACAGATAATGGTGATTTCTTCTTGATTAGCCCCTGAATTCACTTTTTTCTTGCCTGTTGGTTTTACTACAAGGGCATTGTTGCCTGTAGTTTTGTGAGTAGGAAGCTCTGTAGGAGCAGAGTAACTCGTGAGCACTCTAATTGGCACGGATCCCTGTAAAAGGTATTGACAGAAACAGCAGAAAGACTGTGTGTTCTGGCTGTATCCACCTAGACTGGCCTTCCAGTCTTTCACAGAACACATTTTGACAAAGGTATATGTGGTGCTAATAATTTTTGTTAAAATTGCATTATACATAACTGGTTCCTGCGTCCCTAGGAGAGCAGACCCTGAAGGGTTTCTGTTTCCCCTTGAAAAGGATGGAGTTGAAATATAAATACAGCTGTACAATCTCTGTGGGGAGAAGTTGGTTCCTATTATGGGGAAAAGCCAAATATTCATCAGTGTTTCCAGAAAACAATATACAGTTATTTTTGCAAAGAGAAGAGTTTAAAATCTGTGTAGAGAAACAGACAAAAAAAAAAAAAAAGAAAAAACCCCACAACAGCTAAATACTAAATGTGTGTAAGTAAAACTTTGTTCTTTTTTGTCAGATACATCTCCACAATTATGAAAACATCTCTGTCACTTTCTGAGACATACCTTCTTTCCTTTCCATGTTCTAATCTCCCATAATAAGAAATAGTTTGTCTCTACTGGATATTCAGTTTATTTGCCTGGGTTCTTGATGTGAGCTCATTTTCTAAGCAATTATTTGTGCATGTAATCCTTCCTATGAGCTCTGTAGGGGAATGCCACTTAGGATGGGAATTTAAAAAGTAGACAACAGGCTTAATTTCAACATGAAGTCACACCAGACCCGTGAAAGACCAGAACTGTCTATTGGCATGCTGCCTCTGTGCCCTGGCTGTAGGCAAATCTGGAAAACTCACACAGATGACTACAGTCCACCCAGTGACTCTGACAACCAAGTTAGCACAGTCCAAGCAAACAAAAGCCAAGCTGCAGCACCCATCAAGCTTTCAACAAAAAAAAATGCAGTGGAATTGCAGTTTCTTTATCCTGCAGTCAGTGACAGTGCTTTAAAACATTGTGTTGCACTTGCCATGGACAGCAAATAAAACACACAGTGATGCCTGTGGCTGTTCCACTCGTTAAGTTACAGCAAACCAGTAGGTGTCTGAGCACTTCATGGGTGCACAAACACAGCCCCAAACTGATTTGTGTCCACAGGCACTGATGCAATGCAGCGGTGATGACATCAGCAGAACATGTTGCTACACACACATGGGCTCACTTGCACTCAGCACTGTGGGAGAAAGAGGAAAAGGGTAGAAAGATCATTCCTCATCAAAAGAATTTTGAGAATGTCAGTAGATGAAAACATAGACATTTACCCAAACTTTGATGAATCTGCACATTATTAGAGGTCTGGGGAATATCAAACTCTCTTTTCTGCAAACACTGTAGTTGATTATGCTTTAGAGGCCTTTAATAATGTTATCTACAGTCAGAATATTTTGGATTCATAACTGGGTATATAGATCAGTCTCCCAGCACAAAGAACTAACCTCTTTCAATGCCCTCAAGTACAAAATTCAACCCCAAAAGCTTTTTTCTGCAAACCACAAACTGCTTAAATTCCTATCAGAGAAAAGAGTTTATGAAACTCTTACATATATATTTATTTTTACATGTATATATATACACACTGAGAACATACATTAATGTTCTTTCTGACTGTTGTGTTTTATGCAATCCTGCTTTTAAAACATCACAAGATTTTATGCACTCATCTCTGTACATTTTCCATTCCAGTGTCCTAGATTTACTGTGTGCCGAGAGTTAAACTGTACAATAGTTAGAAGTTAATTTTCTTTCCTGCCCCCAAAAAACACACAACAGAAGAAGGAATTTAACCTCATATCCTCATTCTGAAATTAGCTCTATTGTCAAAAGATGACAGCTGTATCCTGATTTCAAGAATTTCGTGTCGGAATTAAGCAGCATTTTTGAAACCATTGTGTTACTTCAAACAGATCCATAATGGTCCCTCAGCAAACCATTTTCAGAAGACTTGTGTAAGTAAGATAAAAAGACACCATTTCTGAAGAGATGCTTTTATGGGCTAGGTCAGAGTGCTCTTTCCATGTTGTTCATTCCCAGTCGAATTTCCTAATAGCCTATCTCCTCAGCTAACAGATGCCCAGCCTCATGTCGGAACCAGATCGAGCCACCACTGAGATGATATCCAGCTCCTTTCTTATTGAGCCGTTTCCCTAGCAGATGGTGCAATGCTGCAGGCACACTCCTTCCTGTTAATTACCAGCCTTCGCTGCAGATGGAAATGTCAGTCAGCCTCACAGGTCCTGGTTCCTGCCATTGCCTCAGTCCATAGCCCTCTACCTAGGCAAGATGCTGCCAACACACACCATGTGTTTTGTGACTGCTGACTAGGCAGGCAACAAAAAACAACTTAGTTCATGAATATTCATGGAGGAATGTTTAGAGTTCTGTTCATCTGCAATGCTTATAGATCTGCTTAAAGGAGATTGCACTTTCCGAGGAGCCCTGTGCCCCTTGTTTTACTATGGTGTGGGCAGATGAGTTATCAAAGTGTGTTGCTATAGCAACATATAAAGGGCTATTAAATGCCTGTCGTTTGGAGACTCCTATAGGCACATCAGTTTCTGGCTGCCATTTTTTTCCATACCTTAAGTGCCCTTTAATTATTCTTGTCCTGCAATAACAGACCAATAGTCACCAGGCTGAACTGATTATCTAATAACTGTTGCTTTTCATTAAAGCCTGATTACCTCATTATATGTAACCAGTATTAATTCCTTGATCTTTCCTGGTATCCAAGCACTGTAAATCCAGATAAATGAAATTTTGTGTAACCTTTATAAATTCATTAGACACATTTATTTTAATGGCCACAGAAAGACTACCAGTGATCAAAAATACATTTTCAGAAAGATTTTTTATAAAGTTTGAGTTAGAAGATTAGGAAAACATCTACCATGGTGTTTTTTCCTTTTTCTTTCTGTCCTCTTTTTATTTTTCTTTTTTTTTTCCTTTTTCTTTTTTGTCTGAAGGTAATTCATTTTCTTGTGAGAATCTGTGCAAGTGTAATGTGTAGCTATTAAAATAGCAATACGACTCAGAACATGCCAATAATATTCTTCAGTTTTTGACTCATGACTGTTCATGAAGTGAAAGTTTAGATGTTCCAAATCAGAAAAACAGGCATCTAGTTTATGTTAAGAACACACTTTTCAAGAAAAGGAGAGTTGTATTCCATTTCCAGCATACAGAATGAGCAATATGTACAGGAGTAGGGGATGTTTAAACAACAGCATTTTGAATCCACTCTGGGCTTATTGTTGTCAGTCTGCTAATGCTTCAGCAACAGAGCAGAGCACCCATAAATACCTGAGAAAGACACATGCTGTTTTTTTGAAAGAACTGAAATCTTGAGGAAAAAAAAGTTCTTACAAGTCAATCAAGTATACTTTTCAAGCACTGCTTCTTGCCTGTGCTTTTATCTCCATACAAGGGTTGACAGTGACTGCTGAATTTTCTCTTTCTTGCTTTGTTTATATTGTTCTAATGGTTTGGACTGCATTCACATATTTGTTAACAGCTAAGGGATCATGGTTTTCAAGAGTCTGAAGTCTTTTCTACAACACCAGAGAGCAGAAAAGCTGCAGTATTTCTTGGTCCTTTATATTTGGGGTTTTTTGTCACAGAAATATATTCTGATTTTATTTTTATCTTCATTACAGTGAATCTGAAAAAGCAATATAAGGTATTCTCAAGGTTTATTTCAATTTCTAGCTAGTACAACATTGGACTATTTTAATGGTAAATAATTAAATGTAATGTTATAGCCTATTAATTTCTCAAATGTATTTAAGTTTATCCTTCCAAGATGAAAATACAAAATACATATTAGCAAATTTCTGTTAGGTGCACAGGGAAGCTAAAATTGCAAAACACCAAGCATATAAAAAGAATATAAAAAGGCAGCAAAAGTTTGGTGATTTTCTTATGTGCTTGCAAACCTGAATCTTGACTTTGTAAAGCACTATTTGAATCAATATGTAAGCTACACACACGTCATTTGACTCTTTATACTGTAAAGCAATTATTGTTCTTCAAAAACAACCACTGTGAGAACACAGTGATCCAGCTGCCAAAGCTCAGGTCTTATGAGAGACAACTCTATATCTATTAAAGTTTATGCACTCATTCATAATATATAATCATAACAGATAGTCTTATATTCTACACAAATTTGATAACATTGTATAATAAATTACAAAGGGCAGCTTACAGTTCCATGCCCAAAACTTGGCTGGCTCTTCATACAGCTTCCATGCAGCCAAATTTATTCTCACTGGAAAGTGATTTCATCCCAAATTACTTTTCTCAGCCTTCCTCATCTTGCAGTCTAGAAGTATTTATTTCTAATTACAGTTAAGTCTTTTTGTTTTCTTAAAAGTGCCAGGTACGACTTGCTGAGATTTAAACAGCTGAAACATTGAGTTAAGTGAAGCAACTGTACCCCAAATCTGCAGCAGCTCTGGCTACAGTATGACTGTCTGGGAACTCTCTAGCTCCCTTTTAGTGCGTATGCTCTTTCCAAAGGGAACAGGGCACAGGGAGCAGGGTGCATATTTTATTAAAGCCTGCTGCATGGATAGTGTATTTGCAATGAGTTTCAAAGCAATATGCTAAGGAAATTTAGGTTACTGTGGGCCATGGCAGTTCTGCTGCTGTTTTGTGGGTATGGTCTCCCCAGACAAGTACAGTTACCTCCTGATGTGGTGCATCCTCATCATTTTGCCAGCACGAGCACTGCTTAGCAAAGAGAAAAAGATTTTCCCAGTGGAGATAAAGCTCTGGGGAGAACAGGTTCCATAGTCACCAAGCAGAGCATTGTGCCTGCCGTGAATGCTGGAAGAGCTATGCCAGTTTAACTGATCAAGCCAGCAACTTTCACAGCAATCCAAGGAACTCAGTGCTGACTGTTTGGTCAGATTAACACAAAAGAGGTCTTAAAGTCAAATTATTACATTAATTCTAAAACAATATTGGCCTTATTTTTATTCTTTTAATCACTGTAGTAATCTAATTGATATAAGTGGACTATTCAGAGAAACAAGTACTCAGAGACTGTTCCACATTATGCCTTGTTATTTCTTTATTGCAGCAGAACCTAGGTTATATTTTTCATAGCTTCTTTGGACCTGCATGTTCTGTTGTTCCTTTCATCATTAAATGAAGATGGCAGTTGAAGAGGATGACAAAGTTCCTGTAGGGTAAAAAAGAAAGACTGAAAAAAATAGATGGACAAAGTTAGACATGTGTGGGTGGGAAAAACATCAAAACAATCAGATTTTTTTTAAATTAACAATGACACATTTCAAATGTCATCTCATTTTTTAAGCCTTAAATAATTTACATTGTAACCACTGTTCAGCCACCTGCAATAGTGATCTGCATTTTAGCTAAGGGGGAACACACATGGAAGTGCCAGGGACTGTATGCATCAACCTCTCTCTCTTAAGATGACCAAAAGAATGATAAATCTTGATTGTTTCATTTCTGGTTATATGAAAGAACACACAAGTGATGTGTTGCAACACATATATTTCCATTCCATGACTGCAACATTTATCCTTCCTATATAGCCCATTAAACTTATACTGAAGAAGATACTGCAGAGTTCTCAGAAAAGAGTGGAAGAGGAAATAATTAATTATAACAATACATGCAGAAAATTAATTGTACTTCCTTATTGAATCTACCTTACCAACCACACTTTGGATCCTACATTGGTCATATGTCAAATAACTGGGCTATATCAAACTGTCACAAACATTTTCTTCAGTTCTTTAAACTTTATACAGCCCTCAGTGACTCCAGCCTCACACAACCTCTTTGGTGAGCTTTGTGCTGCATGGTTTGTTTGGCTGCAAGTATTCTTGTAGGTTTGCAAGTCAGTAGAAATTTTTTGTTTAAATGTGCTGTATTTCATCATTTAAACGAAGTGGCTTGAGAGCAAATACATGTAACAGGAAGTGCAGAATTAAAAATGGAAACTATGAATATTCTGTGTGCTGCCAGGATTTTGCCTGCAAAGACTCGACTCTTCCTTGCAGCAGACATGGAACAATTTTGTGACCAACACTTAGGGAAACCAAAGGGAAAATTATTAACTCTCTGAGCTCTTCTTACATAGTAATAGTCACTTGTTACTCAAGGATGCCTACTCTGTAGGAATTGAGTGAGTTTATGTCGCTCAAGGAGGATCACAGAGGAAATACAGCTTGCATTATATGGTGCCAAGCAATAAATGGAGAAGGGGTATGTGAACTGAAGCAGAGCATCCTCTGTGAACTGGACAAATGAGATCTTGTCCAATGCCTGTGATCCCCTAAGTTACCAACCCATCACCACAGATCTCATGCTGATACTTACGGTTTAAAATACTTTCATAGCCAGGGCTCCTAAACATCACGGCTTAGGTAGATGGCTTAACCCCATCCACCTAACAGCAGATAAACAGAATCCCACCTCTTTATAACTTGTTATTTTTGGCTGCCTTTGCCACCTTTTCTACTTAAGCCATTCTCAGTGCAACTGCTGCCATAGCAACACACAACCTTGCTTGTTCCCAGCTGGAATGGCTAAAATGTAGATTGTTCTGAAGTCAGAAAGGACTTGTTCATTAGGTCAGCTGGTGGGACGTGGTGGGCTAAGAAAAAGGGAACAGATTTAGCATGTACCCAAGAGTGCTTATGTTGAGATAGTTTCCTTTTATTCTTCTGCAGTGAGGTTAAGAACCCTTAAGTGCTGTAATTACAGGTGTAGCATAGAGTTCATGAGGTCTTTAGCCTTTTTATTTACTTATCTTCTTCAAGAATCATTACAGGGAAACGAGTCAAGCAAGACTTTTCTTCATACTGAATGAAAAACACAGCTTCCTTTCTCCCAGTGTTATAAATGTATATGAGCATAAATGTATGTATGTACGTCTGTAATTACTGAAAAAAACCCAAAACCAAACAAAAAAAAAAAAAAAAAAGCAGTACAGGAAAGTTACTTGCATTGTATTGGATTGCTAAATTAATTAAATGTTAGGAAATGCCAAATATAAGAGCATTTATCCCTAATTTTGTTTCTGACATATCTTTAAAAAATTGGGCAAGGTCATATTTTCATGGGAACTTTCAATACACTTACAGATAGGTGCAAATTACTGTTGTCTTGAGATCCCATAATTCACAGGACTGGGACTTTGCAGCCTAAGCAATGTTTCTTTAAAAATACTTTTGCATATATTTTGGTAGAGAAAAGGTAGAACTTAACACTGTTACATGCCAGAAAGTCCTGATCATCCACTGTGTCACAGCATAGGCTATCACTGTCTCATAGCTGTCCAGGAGATCGGTTCTCTGCCCTCAGAAACAGGGCTTCCTTCACAGAAAGTCGACCAAGAAGAAGTGGTTGTCTCGTAACTATATGGTGACTGCTAGACATGAAGATAAGAAACTCTGGGTCTCTCTCTGTCATGAATGAGAAGAAGAGTGTCGCTAGAACAGAGCTGCTGTCTTCAGTTCACACGCTGCTTTTTTGGTTGTGTTGCATGAGGTTCTCTAGAGTGTTCTAGGATAGTGGCAATTGATAACAATTTCCTGGAAAAGCTAAGGACACAGCCATGCTCAACACTACTCAGCTCAGCCAATCTGTGTGAAATTTCATCATGGAAAGGAAATGGACCACTCTCACCTGCAGAAGTTTCATGTGCCAAATTACAAAGTTTTAGAGTGGAGCGATCAGAACTTCTTAAAGAAAACACCGCAGGGAATCCTTTACATGATCTGAAGAGTGAGATTTCCTGGCAGCTCCTTTCTTAATGATTAGTGAAAACGTCCTGTCTCCTGTCATTTCAAGCAAGAACAGCATATAAACTCTTCCAGAATCTGATCAAAGTGTATAACAATTTTGTGGCAATACCTATAGCTGTGGTTTAGAAAATTATTTGATAAAGACTGTTCTAATTTGGCTCAAGGATTGTTAAAAGGTATGCAAATACCTAGAAAAATAATGAAGGATATCAGTATATCTCTGGAGAGGGACAGTGGGGTCAAAGGATGAAAGGTCTAACACTGGAATTGCCTAACATGCTCCAAGTCATGTGATGGAAAAAAGACTGTGTAGCCCTTCAGCCTGTTCAGCATCTCCCTGTAATAGTTTCTACCTGGTTCTTACCCATGTAATGGAAATGTCAAACACACTTCTCTTGGCATATGTCTAGAAAGGCTGTGACTTTTTTTTGTCCTTGGAGTCCCCTTCTATTTTGTGAATAACATTCACAATCTCAATTTCTTAAATGGATTTCCATAATTTCTTTTGCTGTTTTCAGCACTTTTCCCCAGGGCTCAATTTTTTCTCCAAGCTACTGTAGAACTGAGACTGAAATATCTGTTTTTTGTGATTTTATATTTTAGTTTTCCAACTACCAATCACTGTGAAACCATTTTCTTATATGTCTTCCACTTTTAGCTTGAGGTTTTAAGTCCTGGTATGTCCCAGGAAGCAGATCTTTCCCACTCAACATACAAGAAGGCTTTGTTGTTTTGACCTTTTCACTCTGTTCTGGAGAGTATCGGCACAATTTTGGTTAATGCAGTAGGCTACCAGGACATGCAAAATACTTTCTAAACTGTTGCAAATGAATTGAGAAATCAGGATTTATAGAAACTCTTAAAAATACAATTGAAACAATTCTGCAGGGTCTTAGAATGTGAAAGCAGAGGGGGGAAAGGCATAATTAGAACTATAGTGTTCCTGAAGCAGGACACCATCAGTTTGGGATTTGTTTCTTATTCCATCACAGCCTTTCAGTGAAACCATGTGTAGGAGATTTATTTTCCATGCTTCATCTTCTCACTGCAAAATAGGAATAATATTTGCTTTTGCAAATATTTTATTTCTCTTGTGTGTGTTGAATTTAAATTATTTGGGGACAGGATTGTTGGGCTGATTCACACCACTAAACTTCAGTCATCTGCAGTGCTGATGTGCATGCCAAGGGCAAGGTTGTCAATGGAGAGGGAGGGAACTTTGGGAAGTTACTAGTTCATTATTGTAGAAACCTCTGTTAGGAATGAGTTATTCAATAAATATATATTGACTATGCATATTGACCACTTTAGATATCTACTTTTAGCTGGAGTCCCAAACAGGTGTCTGTGTAAAATACGATAGAGCATATATGTGAGTTCACTTAATTCCTATTCTGAACAGATGTGTGACTTATTCTATTTGAATCTAATTCAAGCAGTAAGGTTTCCTCTAGAGGATGATTCATGGAAACATCTTGTCACAAAGGTTTTGATCTTTTCTTCTTTTCTTTTTTTTTTTGTTTTCTTTTTTTGGTGGGGTTATTTTTTCATCTTTTTTAAACTGCAGGAGAAAATGACTGATTATGGCTGTTAAAGTGCTTTGTCTGCTTGTGGTTAATTAGCAGGTGTCATTTCCCTGAAGTAGTGTGAATTATTCTAATGTAGGGGCAAAGCTTGAAAATAATGAAGTTATTCAACTTGTTTACACACAGCAGCAGACAAACTAACTTTGCCTAATTATGATTCTACTTTTACAGAGTTCAGTTGAGAGTTCAGTCCTAATGTTTGCTGAATTTGTTTTCTGCTTTGGAGAAAAAGTGGAGAATGAGCAGATACCTTTCTCAAACTAAAAGAAAAAAATTCTGAAATAGATAAACAGAGAAAAATTATAAGAATGAACCAGGCAGGAGAGGAAAATAATAATTCTATTAATACAACTCTACTAATAAAATTCTACTTACAAAATTATCATTGGCCATGTTCTAAATGTAGTTTTTTCAAATGAATACAATTTTTATCTTCTAAATGTATCTGCAATTATCTTTTTGAATGCTGCATAATATAAAAACATTTATCTGTACCATAGCTCTGCATTTCTTCTAGCTGAATTATATTCTAAAATATGAAAAATAGCCTTTCTTTAAATGACAAGAAGGTAGTTCAGAAACCTTGCAATCTCCTTCCTCAAAGTTAGAAACTCTTAAATCTATCTATCTGTCTGTCTATTGTGTGGCATGTTTTCTTCTTTATTAATACAAAGGATTCAGTCACCGACTGTTTCTCAGATCCTGCTTCTCAGGGCTGTGTCTTCTTAAATTGACAATCCCAATCCCACTTCCCTCTTCCTTTTAAACATTTATTTCTTCCTTTTCCATTTCATGTGCTCCTTTCTCACTGAATAAAATGATCTCCTCCAACAACTGAAGAGCTGTTTAACTCCCTGCATATTTTGTACAGCATATTGCTTTCTTGCGCTAACATTCACCTCAGAGGTGAAAGGCTGTAATACATGTGTTGCAGTAATCTCTATTACTCTAGAAGGCAGTCTGTTTTTAAATGGGCCATAAGGAATTAGGTAACATGGACAGACGCAGTCTGATATGCTTTTTTTTATTATTTCCAGAGCTTGAAGAAGGCCTGATATAAACCAGGTTTGAGGCTTTTTATCTTCTTCCTTTTTAATATATAGAATAAACGTTGCTTAGAGAGCATTCTGTGTTAGCATGTTTTCCGCTCTGTCCCCTTGCTGCCTCCAGTAACAGATGGAGAGCTCTCCATGAAGCTTTTACCCTTCCTCTAACACGTCCATCGAAGATGCAGCTCCTGTGCTTGTGATCACAAGTTAATGCCTGCTGATTGCTGCTTCCTCAGGGCATTCTAATTCTTCAAGAAAGCCAAGGTCTCCTATTTCTTCTTTCGGCTCTGAGCTCTGCACCAGCACACAGGACAAGATTGCCTTGTGTCAGAAGAGGTCTCTGTCCAAACAGACAAGACATTGAGTGGGTGTGACTCCTGGAGGTAGCATAACAAGTTAGGGTTAGACAAAAAGACAAACCAAAGGGTGGAATTAATCTCAACTGACTTTAGATGACTACATCTGAACAAGTTGCCCAAAGTTCATTTACAGTTAATAGACAGAAATAAGCAGAGATTAGGACATTGTTTAGCTGACCTATGTTAGATTTTTATTTTATATTACATGCAACAGACCTGGAAAAACTTTTGGGGGTCTTTTCTTAACAAATGCACCTTTCCTTCCCTATCTAAAATTTCTTTTGCTAAGCAAGTTGTTCTTTCAAGCTTACTAATGGTAAATCCACTAATAATCTTTCAAATGAACTACCTACTGAACTTAGACTAGCCAAACTGATCAGGCCAGTATCTTACTGAATCTACACTGATCATTCCCTTTTCCATCTCCTGCTCCATTTCTAGCAAGCAGGAATTAGAAAGCATGCTGGCCACATAAATGAAAAATGGGTTCAGCAGAATTTTTGTAAACATTTTTTAAACAAACAAATCTTTGCCTTCAAAATATCGGCAGAATTAGAAAGAGTTTTCTTTACAAGAAACTAAAAAAAGCACATTTGGAATCGGCTTCTTAATAAACTAAACACCAAATTAATTTCACAAGAGGCCCTTTCTGTGTAAAGCTGCCTTTTTCGCTGTGGTGCTGGTGATAAGTATTCTTTTAACATGGAAATTACCACTGTGGAACTGCCAGTATGCGATCTCAGATCACTCTTTTGGCTTTGAAATTCAAACCTAATAGAAATCCTGCCAAGTTATTCAATGCTAGAATCCAAGAAAACTTAGCCCCATGTTAAGCAATTGCTAATCAAGAGCTATCCCTCGACACCTGAATGGGTGGATTCTACAAAGAAAAGAAAGGAGAGGTGTCTTTGCAACTTTACTCAGTATTCTGCCCAGCTGCAGCAATTTGGTTCTATAAGCAGTCAAAAAAGAATAAAGTGAAGAAAGCAGCTGTATGGGATTATAGGCACATTTGCAAGATGCTCCATGTGTGGGTTTTTTCCCCCCTTTAAATGCAGTGTGAGTGCAGTGTGACTAATTATACCGGAGAGGAAAGCAGAAGCTCTCTAGTTAAAGTATTTGGGTAATCATGTTTACTGCAGGGAAAGTACGCCTGCATTAAATAAGTCAAAACACGGTGCGTAAAATGTGGAATGACTTTGTAGGCACTGCAAGAGAGAGGAAGATGTAGAAATAAGTCTCATTTGTCCAACTAGAAGCACTACCAAAAAAGATAAACCATCTGCTTCAACTAACTCAGCTCCACTTGAAAAATTGTAATTGTACAAAAGGAGGTTTAAACTTACTTAAAAAAAAAAAAAAAAGAAAAAAAAACCAGAACAAAACAAACCAAATAACCCAAAAAAACTTGTCAGCCAGCATGTTGCTAAGTGATTCAACAAAAATGATACTATCCACAATTTGGTGAAGAGGTGAAAAGGACTGGTTCTGCCCCTTCCATGTCCAAATTTATATTTCTTTGATGTTATATCACGGAGCAAATGTTTAGTCAGGGACCCAGATTCCTTCAGTTACTTATTGTCCTTCAAATCCATCTTAAAATACTCCTTTGCTGTGATGCCTGCCAGAGACTGGCAGCGGTTCAGCAGTCCAATGTGCCCAGATAACCCTCTCCCCTGGTGACCTAATGTGGTTTCCTTGTGCTCTGCCTCTGTCTGCTTGTCTGCATCCACCTGCTACTTTTTCTCAGTTAGATTGGTAGCTGTTCAAAAATGTTTTCCACTAGCTGTTAGTAAGGCAGAAAAAACAAAAGGGCAATAACCACATGTGGGGGTTGTTTGGAGCAAAGTTGGAAGCACATGTAGAGCATGTGACTGAAGAAACACTTGGCTGTAAAATTAAATCAGAGTCTGTCCACTTAGCCCTACAATCAAGAATCCTGAAAGAGGCACAAAAACAATTCCTGGTCTTGTTGGTTTTTGATACATCTTTGAATAGCAGAGAAATAATCAGTGAAAAGGTTGGGCAATATTTAAAAGGGCAAATGAAATGACCTGGATAAGCATAAGCTAGCTGGCCTGAATCTAATTCTGAGCTAAATAATGAAAACATATGTGGATAGACTTGAGCAAGAATTAATTCACAGTTATACAATATTTATGATTTTACATCAACGTATTTTTATGGAAAGCAATATATGAGAACAAAAGGGATTCCATTATTTGACTGAGATTATGTTTGGTTGACACAGACAATTGCATAAACGTAATATAGTTACTTAATATATTTGGGATTTCTGATTTAAGTTTCTGATATTTAAAAATAAAAAAGGCATATACTAGGTATATTGTAAACCAATACACAAAGATACAATTGGATGATTTGAAGTATGAAAGTAATGTCATGAACAAATTAGAGGATTTATTTTACCAGGGAAAACAAAACAAAACTTGTGAACAGACACTTATCAGTTCCTGGAGTTCATATTATCTATAGGACTATAAGGTAACAGTAAGAGGTTTTAGAAAAGTCTCTAAAGGAATCATTCAAGAATTTATTCTCTTTCATTTGTCAGAACGAATGAAAGATGATCTGGTCTACTCTGGGCCGGTGCAGCCTCACCTCGAGTCCTTGCATGCATTTTTGGGCACCACAGTATACGAAAGATGTTAAACTATTAGAGAGTGTGCAAAGGAGGGCAATGAAGATGTTGAAGGGCCTTGAGGGGAAGCCATATGAGGAGTGGCTGAGGTCACTTGGTCTGTTCAGTCTGGAGGAGACTGAGGGGAGACCTCAGTGCAGTTACAACTTCCTCATGAGCGGAAGAGGAGAGGCAGGCACTTATCTCTTCTCTGTGGTGGTCAGTGACAGGACCTGAGGGAATGGCCTGAAGTTGTGTCAGGGGAGGTTTAGGTTGGATACTAGGAAAAGGTTCACACAAAGGGTGGCTGGGCACTGGAACAGGCTCCTCAGGGAAGTGGTGACAGCACCAAGCCTGACAGAGTTCAAGAACTATTTGGAAAATGCTCTTGGGCACAGGGTGTGATCCCCATCTCAGTCCTGTACAAGGCCCGGAGTTGGACTTTGATGATCCAAGTGGGTCCTTTCCCACTCAGAATATTCTGTGATTCTGTGATAATCATAATTATTCTTTTATTATTTTTTAAATGCCAGGTATTCTTGAAATTTGAAAATCCAGTTCTATTTATTTAGAGAAGAAAGGCGGAACAAAACCCAGTAGATGGAACTTCACATCAAACTATTTCCAGATTGAAATCACATACAAATCAATAGAGTGAGAAAAAATAAACATGCAAACAAAAGACCAAATGAAGAACTGACCATATGTCAATATCCTGAAATCAAAACTACTTGGCAGTTATGTTTTAATAATTTGTTTTTCTATAGGGATAAACAGGTTTATTAGGGCATAATGCAAGGCATAATACAAAATTGAGCTTTATAACACCAAAAATATTAATTATTTCATTGCTATTTTCACTAAAAATTAGGATTTAGATAGTAGATTTGTGTGTCCTACAACCCCAATTTTAGATACAGGTTTGCAAGAAATTTCATTGTTTGTCTGATAGCAAGGTGTTGCAAGTCGTGTTTATGTTGGTAAAGATGTGCTTAAGCATCTCTCATCAGTAAGGATTAGCATGTCAAAACCAGAAAAATAAAAATTTCAGAATAACTTTTCAGAATAACATTTCATATTAATCATATAAGGAAAAAAATAAAACCAAAGGAAAAAATTATTTTTTTGTATTAGTAGAGTAAGTTTTTTTGACCATAAACACATTTAAGCTTTTAAGGTTATTTTGACATATTTACAAACTGATAAAAGGAAAAATCTTCCTTTTTCATTCATTTAGTTCCTGCACTTCTCACTCCTCACACAAACATAAAAGAGATTGATTTTAATTGAGAGTTAGGTCTTACAGAAAAGAAAATCTTGCTGTAATGGTTTTCACAGGCTGAAAATCACAACTCTGACCAGCTGTAGAGGGAGCAAATAACGTATGTGTGATTTTTAGAGAAAAAAATCAGTGACAAATTTTCAGCCACTGTCATTGTTTTACATCTGGCTATGCGTTCAAGAATATATCTTTCTGTTTTAAAGGAAATCCTTTACCCACAATACTATCTTACTTTCTTTTTTTTTCTCCTACAGAAGAAAGCTTAGTTTCCAAAAACATATGAGTATGCATCTTAAAATACAATATTAACATGCTGGATATATACTAAAATTCACCAGATTGCACATTAATATCTCCTGTGGCTTATTTGGACAATGCATTTGGACAATGGTCTCTTGCAAAATGTTAAGAAAAATATTAACATTTATGTCCAGACCTCAGCAAAACTAGTTGGCCTTCAGCCCTGCAGCATATTCACAACAAAAACATAACGTTTCATATATTTATAACCTGGAATATAATCTCAAAGAACCCGCTTGTTAAACCTTCCTCATATGTTTTTGCTGACCTTACTTTTTGTGGTGTGATTATAAGGAAAAGAGGCCAGTTGAAGATGGAGAGATGCAATAAAAGGTTCTTTCAAATCCATACTGAAAAATGTCATGATGGACTTCTGGAGCCATAATGCCCAAACTCCGCTACCCCACATTATGACCACATTGTTATAATGGTCTATCAGTATATGAGAAAAATACACAGCTGGAAAAAACTCTCTGATGACATTTGGCACATGGATATGCATGAAAAGTCAAGGCAAAGAGTAATGCCAAGATTCTTAACAATACTCGCTATGTCTAAAATGAGAAAGCAGGAACATACATACATAAAAGGATTAGCTTCTTTGCAATCTAGTTCTCAGCTAGGAATACAGTTTTTCTCAGGCATTCAACCAGGAACACAATGCAAAATGACTCCTCCAGCATGGAGACAGAATTTGGAAGTTTCACTGAGCAAAAATATACTCTGTTTCATATTGAAAACACACTGTGCAGAAAAACCATGTAATTCTGTAGTGCAGAGACTTGAAATCTGAAGCCCAATAGGAATTGTGACTTGGTTCCAAGAAAGCGCGGGTGGGAAGAGGAAGGCATTACTGAACTGCCTATCTACCTAAACAATGCAGTAAGAATAACATTCTTTTGATATCTGCTGTGCTGTTAACATAAATTTCTCGTTTCCTTTTTTTTTTTTTTTCTGTTCACACAGTAAGAGTCTGTTACAGGTTCTGTTTAAAATGTAGATTGCTGCACTGGCAAAACATAATAAGGAGATTGGCTGGGTGAAAAAAACCAATCCTGTCTGTTTGACATGAAGACTGGACAAAAATTGACAAGAAGTTTAACTGGGACAATTTTTCTTAAATCTATGGTATCTACATAGTGGTGATCAGAGCCTGTACTACATGAAGAATGACTTCCTCATCTAGCTGTCAATCAAGAATGTCTTCTTACTGTAAATTACTTTTCAATAACTGTTTTCAAGCTGCATCTGAAGAAAACAGACTCAGGTCTCGTGTGGAAGAAATCCAAAAGAGAGAAGATACACTTCTGCACTTGGCAGTTCTAGATTCAGATTTCTGCTCCAACAGATTCAAACCAGAAATATGAGCCTATGCCTTGCATATACTGAGTCCTGTAATCACTTAATTTACTGGGTCCTTCCTTCTCCCTTGTTTCTAATTTCCTTCTTCTATTTAATCAGTTATGAAAACTACTTCCTAAAAGACAGAAAATAGCCTAAATTTTAGCACACTTACCCGTGAGACTTACCACAACGTAAGCAAAGTTGGACCACTGGGATATTCTTCATGAGGAAAGAGCCACATTAG
>VZRN01005893.1:1105865-1136472 GCA_013397935.1 Dasyornis broadbenti | reverse complement strand
AAAAAAAAAAAAAGAAAGGGATGACTCCATAAATAGCTTTGAATCATAAACAAAACAATTCACCTTGTACAGTATGTAGACTTGTCATTAGCAGATTATTTTTGCAACACTGGGAGGATTCAAAAAGAAAAAACCTATGACTAATTTTGTCCAGACAATTTTATATTTACTTTACACAAGTTTATTTATATAGTCAAAACCCAAAGAGGATTACAGTTGCAAAAGTCAACTTTGCTGCACATGGAATGGACAGGAATCATTTGATGTACAGCTGTTTGATAAATAATTTACTCTTTGTGTTTACTTACTTCCTTACCCTTGTTCTTTTTACTTCTTTATTTCAATCTCTTTTTCTATCTTTTTCTGAGGGAACAAGCTATAATAATTCAATATTTTTGCACAAAATAGTCTCAAGCAAGGTGAGCAAGGTGGCATTCACATGCCCTGAGTCTCAGGCCCCTGTTACAATCACTAGAGAGAAACAAGCATCCCCAAATTAGTTTCATCCCAAGGTTAGAGACAGAGATGCACTGAAGGTGTCTGTGTTCATCAGCTAAGCAGGTGCCAATAATGATTAGACATCCAGATGCTTAGAGTTCTAAAGTAAGGTGAGATTAATCTAATTGATAGTGTCCACCCTTAAAGGGCTACTTTTAAGTGACTTCCCTAGGTCTTTGGGGCAGTGACAGAGTCCAATCACTGAGGGAAAATGCCACTGATTCACCCCAAGAGTTTCTCTGTTCTAAACGTCTAACTCTAGTGATGGCTGTAGCAGACGACAGACCCTCCTGTCACATCAGATCATCTCAGATGACAGGTCTGCTTTCAGCCCTGTCTAGGGCTGAGTCCTCCTGGAAAACAAGTATGTGATCATGTAGCTATGGGTGGGAAGAAAGCCCAGGGAGAAGTAGCAAGGAAGGACTCCTCTCACCTGTGCTTCAGCACACACCATCAGCACATCTGCTTATGTATGTTTCCCTAACACTCTTCCACAGAGCTAGCTGAAAAGAAAGGAATGACATTGTGTGACACTATTTTGACTTTTCTGTGAGTCAGCAGCTACTGGAGAACTTTGTATCTAGTGCAGAGACCTCTGCTAAGTGAAAAAACTGGTAGCTGAGAATGCATCAACTTACACTTTGTGGGTGTGTTCTTGTACTCTCCCCCAGGCAATTACTGCTGAGGAGACAGGATATTGGGTTAGGTGGTCTGACCCAGCACAGACAGCCTGACAGCACTCGCCATTAACAGCAGCAGATTTGTAGAGGTCTCATGGCTATTGCTGGCAGAAGAGAAACGATAGCGCTCAGGAATCTCTGGCTTTCTGCAGAGAAAAAAGCATTTCCTCCTTGAAGGGAGTAAATGTTGATGCACACTGAGCTGCCACCCACTGCTCCCCTTCCTCTGTCCCCCTGCCCAAGCTCCTTGCTCCAGCATCAGTCTCTAACCTCAGCCAGTCTCAGTTACCATCTCCTGCTGCAGTCAATCGTTGCTTCCACCACAAGTTTCCACCCAAACTCCTGTACCAGTACGGTAATGCCAGTATTGAGTTCCCAGGCCCAAAATAACCATCTTCACTCTACCATTCTTATTTTCTCAGTTGTAGCTCCAGCATCCAGAGGCCGTGACTCTTTCCTTACTGCTTTTACCAGACTGCTCCCATACCAGCAGAAGCAGCATTTACACAAAAAAACCCCAACCAAAACCAGTCCTGTATTCTTTCCTGGTGTAGAGTAAGTCCTGGTGCAGATGTTTCCTGTGTTTGGGGTTGTCAAGATGTGTGGGTCACTGGAGCATAGGCAACGTCCGTGGAGTCTTAGGGTCTTTTGTTACAGTGCAAGATTTCTTCAGTGGGAGTCTATGAACTTACTGTGTATAGTGGGATTTGTATACCACCCTTCTTAGTTTTATTACATCTCCATCAGAAGAGCTAATTATTACAACATTTGTTCTAGCAAAGTCTACCGTCAGAATTTACTTTTTTTTTTTTTTTAAATAATTTAATATATTTACTCTAAGAAAAAGATGTAGACCCAAACCTCAAAGTTGTGGTCACACAAGGTTTCCATTACAAGGACATTTTTCAAATATAAAGCTATTTAAAACCCAGAAATTGTCACAGATCTAAAATCACTTTTTTTTCTCTAATCCTCCCTTCAATATTCATAGTTCCAGTTTATGTGAATTTGACTGACAAGCCTTAAGTGCTACTATTTTTTCCCAGTAAAAATTATTTACTTTTATTTTTATCAAGTCCTGAAAAAAAGAGATATGTACTTTGATTAGAATTTTTCAGAATTTTTGGTCTTAAGGAACCCCTCAATATTGGAATTTCCAGCCCAAGTAATTTAATATTTGTAAATCATTAAGCAACCCAAGCCAGGGTCAGAAAACGGTACATTTCAGGCTCTCTTAACAGGCAATGTTACCAGCCACCATTATAACTTTATGAGACAGGATTTAGAGCTGAGGTTTTCCCTAAAACCTCCATGATGAATAATCATGTCTGAGAAGAGGAAACGGAAATCACAATTGTTTCCTTGCTGGAACTGATCCACTCACAATAATTTATGCTTTACCCTTGATTTCATCCAGTGATATCAGCCTTCCATCAGTCCTATCTGCCACAGCTTGAAAAGTCCTGTTTCAAGTGAATCCCATTCAAACCCAAATGACAAGGCCAGGTGCTCGCCTTAAGAGCAGTAGCTTTAGAATTCCCAACTTCTCCTTTCAGAAAGCCCTACAGAAAACAGACCAATTATTATTGTTGTTGTTATTATTATTCAAAAACCAGTTCTGAGAAATACTTTAAATAACAGAGGAAAGCAAAAATGCTAATCCTCTTACATAACACAAATCCCAGATGGCCTTGTGTGGAGGGGAGGAAGATTCCATAATAGCAGTCACCATTATCAATTGAGCTTGGTGACAGATGTTGAAATGATGCAAGTACTTGTGCTCACTCACAGAACTTCAGTAAGGTTTTCCTTGTCATATTTCTCACAAAAATAATCACAAAAAAAAAACCTCATGTGCAAACAAACACTAATATTGACTGCAGGTGCACAACTCGTTCTGAATAATACCTCAAGTAAAGCTGTTGCAGTCTCACCATTTGCAATTTTCCTCCTTAGCTAGAGAAAATTGCCACAGTAGCACTAGTGTCCTGTAGCTCTAGATTCCTAATCTATAAAATATTCAAATAGTAGCACTGATTACTAGTGTTACCTATAATAGTCCCATCACCTAATGCATCACAGATTAATTTTACACTAGTGTAGAAACAGCTTTCTTTCTCTGGCCCTAATTTTTTTCAAATCAATGGTTGGTCTATGTGACAGAAAGAGAGCACAGCTGCCCATTTCCCTGAGCATTTTGTCACAGGAATAACCTTGTAGTTAAGGATGACAGGGCTGCAGTACAAGGTTGAGGAGGCACTCATCTGCTGGGAGGCACCATTTACTTTAATAAAACATCCTGAGATCATGAACAGAAATGCTTACTTAGCAAATCTACAGTGCAGGAACAGAAACATTTCTATGAAATAGTTTCATTCTCCAGTTTCACTGGTCTGTATTCAGAGCGCATGAGGAGCTGGTATTGCTCAGACCTTGTTAGCTCTCAGAGTATCACCACAAATCAGGCACCAAACAAAAGCAAGCAGAACATGCTGTATATGATGTTACAAACAAATTCAGGGACAATCCGAGGTCAACAAGAGAAGCGTCCTTATCTACCTCTCTTGGTCTCTCTCCCATTCTCATAATTGTGAAACCACTGCTTCCTGTCCTTTTCCCAGGGATTCATGAGAATGACAGAAATTTAACCTGTTGCACTTCCTCAGACACAGGTGCTGCTGTAAAACAGCACTTGTTGCAGGTGTCAGTCTGTCCCAGAGCACCAGAGGAGCTATTGCCCCACAAGGCAGTGAGGGTCAGCAGCTGTCCCAGGAAAACTAGGAACTGTTTCACAGCTGTCCTGACCCTTGGAAATATCTATTCAATGTGTTACTCCATATCCACTTCATCTCAACCAAATCAGAGTTAAATATGGAAGGGCTAAACCACGTGTACTAGGGATGAAAAAAACCCTAAATCAGTGGAGGCTGAATCCCCTTATTCCTTGCACTTTCCTATAGCAGCCATGAATATCAGGGGATACCAGCCTCCCAGTGATGGTATTGGTCTGCATTTACCCACATGCAGAGAACGATTTATCAAAATATGTGTCTGAGACGCATATCTGTACCAGTGGAGAAAACATCTGATAAAGCAACCTCACCGGTTCATGATCCTTGGCTTGTAGAAATGAGCTGTTCTTAAATTTAAATCACTGTTTTTCACCTTCCCTTTCCTTTGTCTGCCCATTGCAAAAGTCATTAATCAAATACTCCCAAGCACCAAGGCAGGAGGACAACTTAGGGACAGAGCAAGAAAATTATTCAGTTAAGGTATGCAGACTACAGCCCTTTTGCTCCTCTTCTCTTGTCTCCTATTCTTCTATAGCTCTTCTAGTTTCCACAAATAAACACAGTGCAGTACACCTGATCAGGAAGGGATTCCTTCAAAGGCTCAGCAGGATATTGGCAGCAGGCTCCTTCATCTAACCCTACTGAGGTGCTATTCAGCCACAAGGGTGACTATAAGAAGAAAGATCACAATCAGAAAGGAGATGGTGAGATCCCCCTGCTTTTTCTGAAAAGCCCAGAAAAGGCTTATGTTCAGCTTTACTTCATCTTCCCTTGCAGAGCAATAATTTATTCAAACTACAGTTTAAATGTCTCCTCAAAGAGTTAACTTATTAAAAACGATCATGAAAGAAAATGCCCGTTTATACTGAAATTATAGAGAAGTCTCTTGTCTTTATCAAATCTCAAGTGTATTTGCACTTAAAAGCTTTCCCCCACCCCCCTTTGCCAACTAGAAACAATAGTGCAGGTGCATTGCCCTTCAGTGAACAATGTATTTATCCTGGGAGGCAGGAAGTTGGTTTCACACCTGTTTCTTCTTTTTATTTGTTCTTGGCCTGGCTAATTTGCCGAATGTCATGATTGGTACAGCTGAGGCTGTCAGAAAGAATTACCACTTTGTAACATGACGGCCTAATTCTGGCAGTTCAGATTTTACAATGATTTGCCTTTTGTTCTTTCCTTCAGTAGTGGTCTGTTTTCTGTACTGCACACAAACTGAATTTGATTGGTAGTAACAGAAAATGTAAGAATAAAATAGGCTGCTTTGTTAGAAGAGTGTCCCTTTTGGATATTATATTATAAAGGTTCTAAACACAATGAGGGTTAAATCTCTCATAAGATAAAAATGTGTCACGCCATGGGCTGAAATAAATATGATTTTGCAGGAATTCATGACATAAACTTGGAATTCTTTATTTGTCAGAATTCAAGGACTACTGAAAATTGAGAGATACTCTGTTGACACATCAATACTAAAGAAGTAGCAAGAAATGGCAGATATTTCATACCCACATATTCATTTACATTTTGACTTTATGATCAGTGCTTTATTTTTTTAATCTCATATAAGTGGGCACTTTCAGGAACAGCATTATCCTGTTGATGACATTTAAACTGCAGCTGAGAGCTAGGAGGTTTTATCCATGACTAAGTCAGCTCAACATAAGAAAGAACAATTTATGTAGTTAATGAATGAATTTATGCAATTAATTTTGGTTTGATTTAAACATTTTAAGAGTGATACAGCCCTCTTAACAGCCCATCCCAACAAGGGCCCCGCTTCCCAGGCTTCTCTGTTTACCTCTGTACTGCAGACCTTTGGGAACTTCCATTGTGTCCCAACATGTCCATGTTTCAGAGAACCTGAGCCACCTGCAGGCACAGCACGCACCACCCCACAACCCTTCCAGAATTCACCACCCTGGATTTATCCACAACGCATGTACCACCTGCACCAATAAGCATTCATTCTAATATTTTTGTAGCAGTAAAAAGTGATTAGCTACATCTTGGAAGGATGGGGATGGAGAGGTAGCAGGATTGGGTCATGGCAGGATCACCAAGATGTAGCCTTTTCTCATAAGTCACAATGCTGTGATCAGAATGAATGTGAGAGATTTTCAGATTCTCTATAGTACAGAAGCAAGTTTTAAACACTGCAGGACGTTGGTACCAAGATCAAGCCATCCATCTTTTTTAAAATTATGTGGGACATATATCATGAGCACTCACATGTGAAACCACATCTTCCCATAGATACAAGCACACACAGACAGAGGGCTGCTGATTTCAGGCTGAAAAGGCCACCTAGACAGCCCTCTGTCAGGAAAGGGTGGCAGATCTGGAGAAGCAGCAGACCATTTTCTGGACCTTTTCTTCAGAAGATCATTAGCTTCACTAATGCAGCTATATCAGACATGTCTAGAGATGAGGCTTTACAATTCCAAGTTAGCAAGTCTTTTATTGCTTTCATTATCAAGGAGCTTCTGCTCTGGAGAACAAGGCTGTTCTCCATCTGCTTCATCCCTGACAAGATTTATGACAACTCAGGCATCATTGCCATGTTCCATAAGAATGCCATATCCAGCCACTCCAAGACTATCAAAAGAACAGACTTCCCCCGCAGTCTTCATTGAATCTATCTGGGTTTATAATAATCATACAGTGATGCATCCTCATTGTGGGCCAGTTGCATACATTGTCTTTACCATGCTCATATTGCCAATCTATTTCAAATCTCTGGCACTGTCCTCTTCTTGTGACTAACAAGGATCAACATAACTTCTTATGTGAAGGAAAATACAAATATCTGCATCTCAAGCCAACCTAACAACCCAAACCAAGAATTTTTGTTTGCTGCTTATGCCCTTTCAACCATTTCACTTCTAGACAGTGTGCACCAATATTTTCAGGTTCTGACAGACATTTGTCTTGGAACATTTGGTTGCCTTAGGACCTAGTCAGGGAGAATAGTTCACTGTTTTTGAGGAAAACATCATCAAGATGCTTTCTACATAATTGATATGAGGGGAATGGAGCCATTATAAGATACACAGCCTCCAATAAGACCATACTAGCCAGAGGATTCCTGCCCAGTCCAGTGGCAAGTTTGTGCATAGTCTGTACCAACAGCTTTCTAGACTGACAAGGGTACACACACACACACACACACATCTCTTGGATTCACCATGTATTCCTCACGTATCCTTCAACATGGCTTATGAGAGACTAGCAGATACTGGATTGTCCTTTTTCCTGTTCTGCCCATATCCTTTTCCTACTTTAGAAAGTTTTTGTATAGACTTTCCCTCCATCATTTTTTTCCCTCTGCAAACAATGGATCCCTTTCTCTCATTCATATAAATTGACATTATTTCTGGATTGTCCTATCACCTGACACTTAAAATACCTAACGTGAATTTGTACTTAGTTTCTCCTTGTTTCTTCACAAACAACAGCAAAGAAATAGAACTCATGGGTTCTGTTTCCTTTCCTTCCCCTCTCTTTCCTCTACTTTCCTAGAACACAGTACATCATATATCAACCAAAGAAACGTATACCAACACTCACAAGTTGAGAATGCCAGAGAAATGAGAGAGAATACCTTCTAATGTCCTGTTACATTTTTCTATCCCTGGCCAAGCATTCTCCACTCACTGAGCTACAGCTCTTCTCCTGGAAGAAGACAGTGAAAAACAGGATCAGAACAGGGTGAAAACCTTTCCTCCACAAAGGAATAATGAATGGTTCCCTGGCATCTATGTCTAGTGAAGAGTAAACTAATTTTTTCTACCTGACCCAATCAAGAAAGCTACCAAGTGCTAACAAATGCAAAACTTTCTTGTTGTCATCCAAAGTTAAAATATTTTAAAGTTGTCAAGTAATTACTCTGTTTGCTGTTTGTACAGGTGAAATGTATTGGCCCCACACAGAGAGACTGCTGGGCACAGGGAAATCTGAGGTCAGCAGCCTGCACTGGTGAGGGCCCAGCTGTGCCCACTTCTTCTCAAAGGAGAAGCTTACAGAGCAATCTGTCCTACTGAAGGGAATTCAGGAGAGAAGCACTCCAGTCACAGTCTTTAGTTAACCTCCTTTACTGTGATCTTGTTAGTCACAGTCATAATTTATTTGGGTCATTCAGAACAGATTAAGTGCACACAGAAGCCACAGATGGAGGCAGATTACTCAAAGGAAGATAGACATGTGACAAACAATCTAGTAATAATGCATATTCATAAAAGAAGAGCAAGTGAATCTCCAGATTATTGGCTGCCTTTCTATGTGCTCGAAGAAATATCTTCTCCACAGTCTGAAGAGACAAAAAGGAAGAGAAAAACACACAATAAAAAAACCCAAAACAGCCGAGGAATCCCAGTTTGTCCCAGGTCAAAAAAATAAATAAATAAAAAGTATCACTTATTCCTTCTAATCTGTTTTAGAAAAAGCAAGCCAAACAGAAGAAAATGCCATAAATTTTCGGTCCCACCTACTGGAATAATTTCCAGAAACTCTGGAAACCTGTCTGCTCCGGTGGCAGACCAGCTACATATGGGTACTTGTTGATGGCATTGAGGGCACTGTGTTAATATTTCTTCTCTCTGTTCATCAGGTCCAATCCACCACCTTGGTTTGGACACACCCCTGGTGAACTGGCTCCCGCTATGGCCACCAGTGCAGAAATGCCTGACCCTGAGGCAGGGGAGCTCTGGCACAAGTGCAGAGCTGTGAAAATCTGACAAAGTCTTACTCGAAGAGTCATTCACCAGCAAAGCTCTGTTTTACCACTGGTGTGACTCTCTCCATACCTAATGGGAGTCCTAAAACAAGATTGGGTATTCCTCATGGAATGGTTGTCTATCACTCTTTCCATCCTTGTCTTTCATGATTTGGATTATGTTATCCCAGGATTTCCCAATGACAGACAGGCCTTGACAATGCAAAAATGTTTATCTGCTCTCTGATCCATTGCTGGAGTACAGCAGTAAGATGCTCCTGCATTGCCAGAACTGAAGCTACTGAAGTGCTTACTTTCCCTCAGAAGTAAGATTTTGGAAAATTGCGACGATAAAGCCTTGTTAGATGATGCTAAAAATGGAGAACCTCATCAAATTTCAGTACAAAATTTAGTCCACCAAAAAGCTTAAATAAACTGAACCTGAAACCCCATAACTACTTTCATTATGTTCATATTATATGGAAAAATTGAAGATAAGTGAATGAAAATGACCATCCCAGAGGTTCACAGGAGGTTGAATATTAAAGTGATAAGAAAGATGGTGTTCTATATCTCAAATACTTGTTTACAAAGAACTGTCATCTGAACACTCCAGCAGAGGACTGGGAAACAAAAAAGCTGTTTAATAGAAAAAGGTGTGCTCACATTAGAATCTGTTGAGGTCACTTTTGTGCATGGGTTGTCACAAAGAAATCTATACAAATAAAAAACCTTCAAAATAATTTTATTTCAGAATTCTATTTTAAAGAATAAACTATGATAGTTGAAGTAGATTATTTTGAAAAAAAATAAAACTAAGATTGAGAATCTCATTGACTGAATACAAGAAGGGAGGATTCAAATTCTTCTGGAAGGGTCATTAACACTAATCTGAACTGGTGAAATTAAATCCTGTCATTCAGTCCCAAGGAAACAATTAACTGATTGCAAATTATTAAAAATTATTAAAGTCCAGGGATTAGTTTAAGTTAATTCTTTTATTCCATACGTATTAGTGCCATAAAAAACACAATGGGTAAACATTTGTTTATTTAATGGAAAATGGTATTTAAAGTCAGCAGAGATACAGTGAATTTAGGGCCAGAGGGGACTTTTTTGATCCTGCAGTTTAACTTCTATAAACCAGGACAAAAAATATAAAATTTTTTTTGTGAGAGAAATTTCTTTTGTGTGAATTTTTGACTGTACATATTTTATTTAGAGACCTATGTAATATTTATATGTCAAAATTAGTCTTCATGGCAATAATTATTTTTAATTATATCTCATTTCTTTCTAAAAGAAATAATAAATTAAGTTTTGCAAGGATCTGATGACTTTGAACTGTTAAATAGTAAAAGATGCTATACCTTCTAAGGAACTGGGTTAAAACCGAAAAGGTTTGGATAAAAAGTTCATGGACTCAGTTTTCCATGCTTGATCAGAGTTTTTTTAGACCACAAGTTTCTGTGTAGCTCAGTGCTAGCAAGAATTCAAAGGGCCTTATCCATTTGCTTTTATCTTATAGGGCAGGCTGTACCACCATGCAGGTTCATATACTAAATTTGAAATTTGCTTTCTGCAGTTCTCTCTCCTGAAATTATGAAGAGGTTTTGTCACTTGCCATAAAGCAGTACTAAGAAACCCGTCTCTTATCTCGCGACCCTGTGTTATGGCCACCAATTGTAGAGCACTACCAATTCAATTTCACAGTATCAGTTGCAGTTTGCTACCTCTGATTCCAGAAACCACTGAGCTATACTAAACAACAAGGATGAGAGGGCTTATCCTCTGGTTTACCTTCATCCATGGTTTTGCTCCATTTCAGATACAATGAGTCCTAAGATCAGACTGACTACCCCTTTCTGAAAGGAAAGGTGTTCATTCTCCAAGCCCTGTTTGACACCTTCTCCACACAAAATATTTCCTTACATTTTCTTCTGAAGTACCATAACAATTCTGGAGGGAACCTGTAGGCAAGTTACTCTTTAGAAATAATTAAGATGTTTGCAAAGGGGAGGACTTAGTTTTCTGATTTGTTTGGTGAAAGAGGAGTTCTTAGCCAGTGCATTCCCTCTCTCCAGGAGAACTGAAATGGGACTACCTTTACCCAAATTGTGCACAGTTTCTAGTTCAGGTAGGTTAGAGCCTAACTGCTGCAGACTGCATCTACACCCCTTTGATGTCTGTGCATCGCATATCTCTTCTTACTGAAGATTTGAAGATTTGATATGCTTCTGGCAGAAAGAAGAGGCTCAGCTCTGTGGTAAATCTGTATATATCAAGGCCAGGTTGAGATTTTTTGAAGGGGAGAGGTGTAAACAATGATGTTCATACACAGAAGAATGGAGGATCAGATAAACAGCACATGTTCAATTGCTCACAGTCTGTTGTACAGAGCTGAAGATGACACATTATTTGCTTTGAATTCTCAGAGTCAGGAGCTCTCTTTCTGACTAAGCCCTACCTAAGCTTCCTGGTCCTCACCCTTACTCCCTTTGTCAAATCTAGTCAACCTAAGAGGAGAAAAGTTCTAGGGCTGAGAATATAGCCCTTTTTTTTTTTTTTTTTTTAATGAAATTTATAAAACCAGAATATGTTTTTTCACTTGTCTGTCAATCATTGCTATATAAATACATTCAGCTTACATGTAAAGTAACATTACTTCCAACTATTATGTCTACAAACTCCAGCTGGACTTGGAAGATCACTGCCATTTGTACCCTATCAACGTTTATGAGGGATTCAGAGCTCCAATGAGCCCCTTGGATACAATCAAGTTGTTTTTGATTAAGCGATGAGGTTTTCCACCACTTTCCATAGACTTCTGCAGAGATAATCGAATGGAAGTTAGCAAACAGATCAGCTAAGCTATTCCACAAGAATCTATCTGTCTTTCTTAGGCATGTTATCTTGCCAATGTTAAGATAATGGTACACTGTTTGAAATGCATACGTCATCACATAAGTGAATTTAGAAGATGAAGGTAGATAAACTGAAGCTGATACAAATACATTGCTCCACATCACCTGAAAATGTGGATCACAATTTTAACTACTTCTAACCACAAGTGAACAAAATTGCTAGTGTATTATAACTGATGCAGAATATTATTTCATGAAGTTAAAAGGAAACCTGGCTTCTTTTCCTTCATGTTGGGGTCTTTTTTGCATGGTAATGGATTTTCTTACATTCACCTCTCTTCTAATTTTGTGAAAAAACAGAAACATTTTATAATTTTTAATTTAAAAGAAATCAGTTATAAGGGAGCATCACAACAGTTCAACAAGCACTTTTACAGAATTCATTATCAGCATATGAAGCCAGAGAGGTAACTAAATCTCTCTTGCTGAGATAACCATCTAAATAATCCAGCGCAGTACTGAAAGAGGTAAACAATTCTTGATAGCAGACAGGTGGTGCAAAACCATAGCAACAGAAGTCTGGACAATGCGGTACAAATGCAAACAGAACTCTCCATATGTATTGTTTTGTCCTCTGCTTAATGTAAAATTGTACTTTAGCTCCAGAGTATTTCAAATTTAAATTAATTTCTTCACACTTGCCATGTCATCTCTTCATTCTTTGCACCTGTCTCCTTCTTGCCTTCCGGTTTTGTTCGACATTTGGTGATGAGGTGTTCTTCAGTCTTCAACCATGGCCAAACCTCAACCTGTATACATATTTCCATACCAGAAAGTCCTACCCCTGCTTTTTCTCCCATCAGATCTGCCTGCATACTGCCAGGGTGGGTGGCAGGCTCCTAGATTTTTACTCAGGTGCCCCATATGATCAACATAGAGTGAGGAGTGCCAGCAAAGACTTCTAGAGGGAAATCTCCTCCTCCTCAGTTCATACTAGTGGATTGATGATCTGGCAGCTCTCAAAGTTATGTACTTTACACCAATTCTATCAGGTTTTAGGCAGTTATGTCTAAAGGACTGTTTCATTAGAATTTTAAATTTTATATGCAAACTGTCTGTCTTAGGCTACATTTACATTAGCATATTGGTTCAGAGCAGTTGTGCATTCTTGAAATAACTCTCTCAGTTATCCTCACTTCTTGCACATTGGCTGAATTCACAGAAAGGTTTTAGTGTTTGCAAACCAAATCCCTTCTGGGGCTGTGCTATAGTGCACATCAAATGGGCTGCTGCCCTTCAGGGAGATATGGCAGTCTCAACCAACAATGGGTTCTTTAGTGAGCTTGGAAACATATTCATTTTAGGGGTGTTCAGTCCAGAACACCACACTAAATCTAGGCTGAAGATGCCCCACCTATGTACAGAATGGATAGAAAGATCTCATATTGATTACTTTAATCAGTGTATTCTGGGTTAAATTATTTTATGTTGATATAGTCGTATCTGTAAGCCAACTGAACTCAAACTCAGAATTTCCTGCCCCCATGTACCATTTCACTACTGCTTTTCTTCCATTACTTCAGCCTGGCGTGCACCTCCCTTGAGATTACTTCTCCTGCAATAGCACCCTTTTATATTTTTCCTATGCAGAATCTTTCCATCTTAGTAATTTAATACATTAGTGATTATCTGGCGCATCTTTGACTAATGACAAGTGAAGGTAGCTGTCTTACAACTGAGCCATTCTCAAGGCTGTACTTATAATCAATAGAAAGAAATAGGCACTTTTAGGGTATGATTCATCTTAACCTACAGTAGACACTGAATGCGGGTCAGATGAATCATGTCTCTAGAGTGCCTACTTCTCCTTAATTACAATATAGAACACCTGGTGTCACTAGATCAGATTTGGATCTCCACAGTGCAGCCATCTATGATCTGCTGTTTTCCAGGCTGTCTTCTATCTTTTCCAGCTTGATTTTCATTTAATAGAGTGACAGCAAAAGCCTGGTGATCTGGATGAAAGTAGATTAAACAAGGGCACTCAGGTACGTGTTTTTTCCGAGGAGAAGCAGGATCCTGAGGAATCTATTTCTGAACATGTTTTCTGCAGTAGAAGAATTGGTGAGTCAGTTTCCAAGTGATGTATATGCCGGAGGACATCTGTGTTAACCTCTTCCGCCTGATTCAGATCAAACGAGGAACAGCTCATGCTTATTTTGTATGAGCCTCAGAGGAAGCAACAAGCAGCAGCATTTCTATCCCACCTAGATTCTGTTCTGGCACCTTCCAAGATGAGCTGACTGTCCAACTGTGTGTGAATAGAAAGATAGATGAAATCAATTAAAATAATCAACAAACATTGCAATAATCTCTGAAAATCAGGGTATTCACCTCTTGAGGAAAAGGCATTACTTCAGTTCTACCCAAAGGTGATCCTGGGCACTGTTTGGATGCAACTACGAGTCTGTCTAGGAAATGAGAATTGGGTAGTGTATGGGGATTTGGTTTCACATGCAGATTGCATTTACAGGGCATGTTGAGTATTTAAGTATTTAATAACAAAGCAATTAGTCATTTACACAGAGGACAATAAGACTCCTTTGGAAATATCCATCTCATTGCCATTAAAAGCAAATGAAGTGATTATGAACGGTATAACCACACAATTAACTGATTAAATCCACACTCTTCTCTATACCAGACCTGCTTTTCAATATGACTTTTATGATTAAAAAAATAGGCTTGTACATGGTGACACATACCTAAGCCTTCCAAGCATAAGTGAAATTTTTAATTAAAAATGTATGTTTCAAGATAAACAGCTTTCTCAAATATAGGATAATGAAAGAATATGAATTCTGACAGAGTTGTAGAGTTCACAAAAATGGCTTTAGGGAGAGGGGGAGGTAATAAGATGCCAGACAATGCTTAAGTATTTGACTATTATGAAAATCTTTTCTTATAAAGATACTCCCATTCTACAGGTATGATTGTAATTTTGCTGCCAAACAATAGATGGTCAACAAATTACAACTTATAGAAAGTAGAAGGAAGAAAGCTGCTATGTTGCTCTTTCTTGGAGATTTAAAAATATTGTATTACACTTGCCCAAAATTCTTCAGAATTAAATAAATTTGAAGCCTACAATCATGTGATGAGTAACATGGATTGTAGGGAATTTTGACTAAAATGGAGTCCATGGAGGGAAATATGATGACTGGATTATGGAAGGGCCTCTCCTCCAGACACCAATTATGGTTTTGGTCAAACACTAGGGTATTTAGGTTCTCAAGTTCCCTAGTGTAGTTTCCATGTCATGTATAAAAAGTTGTTTTTTGCTCAATCGAATTTTGGTGTGAATAACTGCAATTCATTTTTCTGAAAAAGACACCTAAGGAGAAATATATTTTATGGTTTTTGCATAAAGACAAAGTCCAATTTCAGTATTTAAATACACACCCTCCCCTAATTTATTAAATATTGTATTTCCCTACAAAATATATGTTGACACATTGGTTACACAGAACACTGGCTGGATATTGAAGGAGTGTCATTCATGCAATGAAATATTTATTGTTTTCATGTCTTATTGTATGTTTCAGTACAGTTAGCAACCTAAATAAAGACACAGAGTTTTAAAGGTACTAAAAACTAGCAAGATACCAAAATTTGTCAAGAATGAGAAGGGGGAATGAGAAACACATTCTAAGTCATCTGCAGAGAAGCTGAAGTTTTAGAGATAAGATTTTTTTCATTGTGTATGGTATATATAATAGTATATACACAGAAAAGTGTAATAGACAATATTTTTTTTCACTCAGTATAACAAAAAGGAGAGTTTTGTGATAGATTTGCATAAGAGCTTCCAGACTAATTAAATGCATTTCACAGAAAATAATTATCAACTCTAGAATAAAAGATGCAGGATATGAGAAAAACTTACTTTCAGACAATGCAGAATGTGTTTTGCTAGTGTACTTTTCATGCATCAGTCACTCTGTTTTAAATTTTACAAGCAGTGGTACTAGAGATTCTCTGAAACTTATACTTTTTTAAAAAATAAAAATAGAGATCTCTAATAGCAAATTGTTTGACATATCTGATAAAATAATAAAACAGTTCAGGCTTCCTCTGTATGGAAAGCAGGCCTGAATTCCCCAACAAAGTGAAATACAGAAGTGGATTTTCAAAATGTGTGTCACGAGAATTGATATTGGTTGAGGAATGAGAGGTTTAGAAATATTCAGCTGAAGAGCAGTTAGTCTTGTTTTCTGATAAGCTGTCAGAAAACAGCTTTATATTTTGAGCTTGGATGGGCCTAATAGTTTAGTCACCATGTCAAGCATCAGTAAAACTTCATTCTGTCAGCAGTAGACTTACAGTGTGCCACTACATTTTAAAATGAAGAGTTGGCGTGAACTCTGTAAACCATAACCTCAGGCTCTTCCTGGAACTGTGATACACCCACGCCATGCAGCCTTCACTGAATATCGTGTTAACACTCCTCCCCCATGCACGGCTGTTGCACTGTATGTGAACAGCAACAGTCAAATATAAGACTAAGAACCAGCTGCACCCTATTATTCCATACACTTTCAGATTTGCATACTTACCAAATATTCCCTCAGTGGGAAATTCGTTCTTTCTAGTATTTTACTTAGCACCAGTACAGAATTTCTTACTAAAATAGGTTTTTATCAGAAAGGACGTTTATTTCTTGAAAAGACATTGGATCACAGATATATATTACTTCCAATGAATTTCCACTGAAGCACAAGGGAATTTGGCTTAGAATTTCAGAGACTGAAGTTTTAAGGCAGCTCCATCATGTGCACTGGTTTAAGTTCAGGAACGTCAAAACTTTCAGGGAACATTCATACAGAATTAAGAACCTGAATCTTAGAAGCCTCATGCTAAATATTGAAAAAATTGTTGCTTGAACATCTGTGAAAATGTAACTTTTCTTTTCTACAAGTGTAGAAGGCTTGGGACCTCATTCTCTGCTTCAGCTTCAGGAATGAAAATTCATTGCAAGGTCTCTATGTCTAGGCCAGGAAAAGATACATTTTCTGACTGGTAGGACATAAACTGAAACAAAAATGTTGCTAAAATCTCTCAGATTGTACCCCGGGAGCGATGAAATTTGCTGGATTACATAGTTCACTACACTACAACAGTACTATAAATTAGATTATGAAGTCAAGACATTTCCTGTACCAAAATAATTTTTTTTTTCCTTTCATATATCAGAACAAAAATAATCTGCAAATTCCTGGGATTTATCACTTTCAAGGCAGTGACATACCTTTCAGCACTGAGACCAGTGATAGCCAGGATTATTTTTACTTATATCCTTTCTTTTGGGGGACTGCTAAACATACACATACAGTGAAAGACTTGGAGGTCTTCCAAGCCATCAGCCTGGACATGACACCAGCTCTTAGAGCTACCATCACAGCAAGTGGGATTCAAAACAGAACTAATCACCGCCAGTTTATATCTGGTCAAACCCCACAGGACTTATTTTGACCATTAATACAGAGATTTTTTTTCTTAGAAAGACATTAGAAAATAAAATGGCTGGGGATAAGTGAAATTTAAAGGAAGGCAACAGCAAGAAAAAAAGTGAATCTATGAAGTAGAAAAAGTAAGAGAAAAAGAGTAGTGGGGAGACAAACAGGTCCCACTGAAATAATAAAATAGCACTGTTATAAGGTAAATCAGGTACCTGTGACTGTTTAATTGACAGGATAATCTCATCTATCCCTACAGATTTTGCCTTATTTTTTTTTAAAAATGGAGTTGGGCTTGGTTAAGTTAATTGCTTAGGAGCTGAAATGAATGAAGGATAGAGGTGGCTTGAGAGAAGTAAAAATAAGGATTCAGTATACTACAGCATATGTACAGAGGAGGGAAAGGGCAAGAAGAGACTTTGCAGTAGCATCTGTAAGGGATCATGCATTTCACCAAGTGCTGTTAATGAGAAAGCTGCAGTCTCCCTTGACTTCTTGCTAAATCCAAACCAAACCTGTCAGAAATATGGTAAAGGCACTGAGCTCTGTTGCATCGTCATTAGAATCATATCATAATAATATCATTGTACCAATACAGCAGTTCTGCAAATAGTGCAAGGAAATAGGAAGTGATGGCACTAGTGAAATGGACTTCCCTTGTGCCACAAATACATTAAGAACGCATTGTTCTTCCTGAAGCAGTGTTGAAGGCCTCCAGTTTCAGTGTGATCAGATTAACGTGAGTATGGCTCATGATCTGTAGAACACTTTAGACACACATGCATAGCCCACCCATGGCACACTGCTGGGAATTACAGGGCCACAGGAGGTCAACTGCCTGCTTGGAGAATGGGAAACAAATGTCACTGATAACACAAGAACCCTCCTATCTGTGGGAGTGACAGCTCACCAAGCACAACTCCAGAGGGAAGACCCAGGCAAGATGCCCAGCCTGTTTGAACCACGGTGCCTCTAAGCCGAGAAGCTGCGGCCAGCCTTTCCAGAGCAAGAGTCAGACTTCCATGGGTTGACTCATCTCTGAAGTCGAATGTCCCATCTGATATATCATTTTTGGCTTATATTTGGTAATCAGTAAAAGGCTTTATAGAAGAATTAATCACAGAAGAAACCTTGCACTGAGTAATGATAACTTGACTCAGTTGAAATTAAACAAATCTATGTATCCAGTTCTTAACTGAAGAAGACCATGGAAAATTAACACAATTAGTGAGTGATGTCCACTGGACTGAAGAACTCAAAGCCTCATATGTGAGGCTTGGAATTTCTTTGTCAAATTTATGAATTTTCCTGTTATTCATTATTCAAGCATGGATAAACCATGTTACATATAATATACCTGAGAAGGGATATTAGAGTTAAGCAGCAATTCTACAGGCAACTGAAAAAAAAAGACTGAATATACATATCTTGAGATATATACAAATATAGAAGGTGAGAAATTGAAGGGACAAAGTAAGAACTGCCACAGTGTAGCTGAGTTACATATGACAGCCAAAGTTAAGACAAATAACATATAAGCAAGAGGAGATAAAGAAAAGAAAAAAGAAGCTCCTCATCACTGGGGCTGGAGGAGAAATTAAACAATCTAGATAAAGTTCAGGTAGCAAAGGAATATTTTGTCTCAGTTTTTAATAAAATCAATGCTGAATGGGAAGAGATGAAGACAATAAGGCAAAGAAAATGAAAGTATTGCAACTAAAACTATATCCCAGACAGACACAGAACTCAGAATTCAGCCTGAAGAAGAAGGGAAAAGAGTCCAAAATATCCAAAGAACTGACACAAGGATTTCTCAGTTTAATGTCTGTGACTTTTAGGGAATTGATCAAGTCAGGTAATACACAAGGAAAGACCAGTGAAAGAACCAGTAATATTTAAGAACAAAAAATTGGAGTTCCATTGGTGGAGGTCTCAGGAATGGCTATTGTTTATAATATAATTAGAAGGAAATAATAATTTTCCATGGAAATATATTGAAAATTGCATAAAATTAGCAACAGATTACCAAGAAATATTTTTTAAATTAACAGCATATTTCTTCCTTGATTTTTTTTTTTTAAGAAAATTCAGTTTTAATCTAAGATATAGCTGATGTAGCCCATCTACCTAAATTTTGCCAAATTGTTTAATCTTCTTTTACACTGGCCATTAGCTAACAGAGAAGCTGAGTTTTAGCTAAAATTGTACAGTAAAGAAAAAAATTGAGCCAACTAGAAGACAGCAGCAGTTTGTACTGAGGGTGGTACTTGTATTTTAGAGACAATATTCTTAAAGATTCTTAAAAACCTGTGTGAAATCAAATGATTGAAAGATTTCACAAACAACAGCACAAAATGTAGGAATACACAAGCTCAGTTGGGTGCTGACATAAAATTTGGAGACAATATCACTATGGAAGAGAACAGGAGTACCACACAGTAGAAATGTTATATTGACCCTGAGGACTGAGCTAATAGAAATTCATAAATTACCTAATTAATACAACATATGGAAGCTCCTGCAACTGCACATTCATAACAAGAATAATTCCTATAATTTAAGAGCTCTTAGATGTTAGTGACAGCAAAGAGGAAATGCAGCGTGATCATTTCAGTATTGGTCAATCCGGGATTTATCTGCCCCAACTTCAGGTGTCTACAGTATAGACATATTCCCCCTCACTGCTCAACCCAGACTGCTTTGGCAGTCAAAGGAGACAAACAGGCACTTCCAGACTTTATTGATCTGACCTTTTTCAGACCTTTACTTCAGAAGGAGATGAGTTATTTATTTCTCTCTATTGATTATAAAAGAAGTCTAGACAAGTGCATGAGTTTGAGATGTCTACACTGTGAATACACGTCTAATGAACTAGGTGAGTAAGGCCAATATGAGAAAGATAAATGCAATATTCAGTTGTTAGTCTAGATCTTTCTCTGAAGTAAAGAATTTGTTTTTCTTTTACTAAGCACTCTAAAAAACTTTATCTGGATTACTGTGTAAAATCCTAGCAATTCACATTCCAGGAAGATACATTAAGGTTTTTCATAAAGAAGGGACAATGGAAAGATCTCGGAAAAGGGAAGATTGTTTGATCAGTAAAACACAATCCAGGATGAAATATGTTTGCTCTCTCCAAAGAAATGGTGATGGTAATAATCAGCAAGGGAGATTATGCTGCTGAAGCTAAAGCCTATGGGTACAAATACAATTAGATAGTTCAGTTCACTCCTTTCTTCCTTTAAGCTCATTTCCTCCTCATCTGCTTATTTACTTCCAGGACCTCTTTGGGAAGAAATCAACCTGTTCCCAACACACCAGAATGTAGGAACTCTCAAGCATTCCCAGTAGATATATGTCACAACCCAGAGCATGCAACATCTATTATTTCATGCCATGGAAACGCCAATCTGTGGGCTGCAACACAGTCCTCACACTTTTAAACATGATGAACCAAACCACCCCCACAGATAAAAACAGTTTTAGATGTACGTGAGTACCATATGGGCTATATGGTGTGGATTGGGTTCATCTGCTCCTCTGCTGTACAGAGGATTAGCCTTGAATATCAGCCAGCCTGTGTTACTTGGGCCAGCGGACTGGAGGTCATTCTGTGGGGTGCGTGTGCTGTGCAACGTAGCTGAAGCTGGTGTTGTAAGTAGGTGGCCATACCAGAGCCACAGGAACAGTAAGGCCATGAAGAGGTTAAAGAAGGAAATTATATAGCTTCTAATCATCACAGGAATGAAGCTAAGAAACAGCTTTCCCATTGCTGTGAGGACAAGAAACGAACCAGCTTCAAAAGGAAGCTGATGTGTTTTGTGATGCCTCCCACAGCACAGAGAATGATTTTTCAGCTGGGTCTGAGCTGTCACATTGTTGCTCATGAAACACCTATATTCTAGAAGACAATACTTGTACCTTATATCTTGTATTTGCCAAATGTTTCAGTGGAATTAATCATGTACAAAATGGAGACTGATTCACCTTTGCATCATTCTCTTTGCAATGATGTGTGGCTTTAAATCCTGTTTTCCTATATGCTATGCTCCCACTTGCTATGAAGTTTTACAAAGAGCAGTCTTTTTTTTTTTTCTTTTAACTTGAAGAGCAGTCTGAGAGTTTCAAAGAGTCTCAAACGCCAAGAAATCAGCCCTCACCTAATTAAGAGCTCATTTACTCCAAACAGAATTGCTACAGTGAGCTACAGACTGTTTCTGATCTGCTTGGAAAACACCTTTTCTGATGATGCCAGATGAAATACCATACACAAGGTTTTCTTCAAGCACATATACTTGGTTCTTTTTTACATGTAATGAAGATAAAAGCTCTCTCTGCACACAGGTTTTCTGAATATGTAACCATATGCACTTGTCTACATCTATATATACACAGTGACACATATATATACCATATTAGCAGTCCATGAAGTAAATGAGTAAAAAATACTTTTTTTCTTCCTTTTTTTCTTTTGACTCCTTTTTTTATTTCCTTTTCACTATTCCTTCCCTCTCTGCTTTCTTAGCCATATTTCCTGCAGCTCCAGTTTAAGGAGGTACTTAAGCACACACTTAACACTGTAAAGCTATTTAGCATATAGAGAGAGCACATACTTGTGCATGAATGCGTGTCCACATTTTCCAGTTCCTTAACAGCAGCCCTCCTTCCTTCCTCTCTTACCATCATCTGCATTGCTCTTCACAACATGTTCCCATCAAAGCCGTATGATGTGTTTGCAGCAACGTGGAAGTACGGCCTTCCCTGCTCACACTGCAGATTACTGTACACCCTGAACATCCAGCTTGACACTTACAAGAATTATTCAAGGCTTTGGTGTCAAAGCATCACAGTGCCTTGCATTTACTGTTTGTAATGAATACTGTCTGGGATTTACCTGCAATTGTCACGGACAAGCTACTACTAATGAAATCTGAGCCAGTGTTAAAAAGGAGAGGACTCCCTTAGTTTGTTTATCACCTCATTAGCAAAATTAATTAGCAAAAACACTTCACCATGACAATCACAAATGAATCCCCAGGCTACTTACCTGTAGATTTTGGGATGAAACCTTCTCTGGAAGGACTATTTTCTCCAGAATCTGAAGTTAACTCAAGCACTAACACCTTTCAGGTTTTAATTGTCTGTGTACTCACAAGGATATAAGGAAGCTTTGAAAATAAATGCAAGTGCCTGATGTATTCACTACCTGCAATACTTTGCAGGGCTTCTTCAGAATTGTGCATTTCAAACACAAGGATAACATTCAGCAGTATAAAGTCTTCAGGAACGATTAACTTTTAAATTTTGTGCTCAGAAAAATATTTACAATCCACTACTGAATAAACAATAACATGATGCTAAACCCACAAAAACAGAGCAGAAATATATAGATTATGGATTCTCTAGGCACCCTTAAAAGAAAACCATAATTGCATTAATAAAATGAAAAGGAAATTTGAAAGCAGAGTCAAGACTCACACAGTAAAACCAAACAAAAATGTGTTAATTAAATGCCAAATCAAATTGGTGCATTTTTAAACAAGATTTTAGGTCTTGCAATGATTTGCTTACTCTGCTTAACAAAAGGGACGAGTTTCACAGCATGGAAGCTGCGAAGAGAAACACCCTAAAACTGACATCATCTATTTAACAAACAGAGCTGAGAAAAGAGTTTTTATTCAGCTAATAAAAAGGCATTGTTTTCTTTAAGTACTGGTGAATGTGCACCAGAAAGAAAGAGAAAATATTTCAGTTTTACTATCTTATTTCCAGCCCCTTGCCATTCTGTTCTGTTCCAAAAATTTTGGCAGCTGCTAAGCAGCCAGCAAATGCAAGTGAGTGACGTTCCAGAGAACGGGATGACCTTGCCACCAGTAAATCCATGTGGACAGGTTGGAAGAAAGCTCATGTCTACAGGGCAAGACAGACAGATGACAGTTTTTTCCCAGGGTAAGACAACTCACTTGGTGGACACAACAGACAATCTGGCTACTGCATCTGTAATCCAGATGGTCATTAGTATTTGAGAATGGCTCACTATTACTGAGCCCAGTCTAGTTCATTTAATGTAGATGACCTTCTTTGCATCACCTCCAAACCAGACAGTCACTTTTTGCCTAGAGGAGTCCCAGCTTTAAATATGATGAGCATTAAAGAACACTACTGTGTGCAGACCCAGGCATTTAATATGTGCTGGTATTTGTGCAGTTTAAAAAATATACATCAGGAATAATACGCTGTGTTTTCATACATACTAACACACTCCATGGCATGCTCCCTGTGTGCATAATTTGGGTCCAGTGAGGGATTTTTTGTTTTGTTTTGGGTTTTTTTGTGAAATCATTTGAAGTTCAGATTTTCAAGAGACAAAAATGGGCAGAGTTTCTCTAAGACTATCAGCTGAAAAGCTGAATCTTAAAGCTCTACTTTAAAAACCATGCAGAAAGCGAGCTTTCAGAGGACTGTAAGAACAAATATGAAAAGACTGGATGCAAAACAGAACCTAGTCTTTTCTTGATGTTTTGATCATTACTATTTGAAATTAAAATATGTGTTATGTTTTGGGCAAATTGTTTGAAGATTTGGGAAGGGATTAAAACAAAATTTACCTCAACCTAGTAGTTTTCTTCGTATGTAGGTAAAGTAGAAACACAATTTGGAGACTAAAACTCTGAAATACTTTTTCTTTGTTTACCACTGATATTACAGTTCACCCAAACATTGCAAGTACTTTAGCAGATTTGAGAGTGTACCCTCAAGACACTTTCTTTATTTCTGTAGGTGTTTATGCATGTTTTTCTCCATCATTGAGATGGGAGATTTTAAAAAGAAAAGTAGTTGTAACTGGGTCAGTGTTTACGATTTACAGTGCAGATTTACCAGAGAGATGTTGCAGATATCCAGAAGATTACATTCATCTGAACAACCAGGTGACACAGTGTCCTAGACTGGATATCCAAAAATTGAGATCCTTGTATTTGTCACTTATTTTAAAAGTGCTGCTCACTGAATTTAAGTGAAACACCATACTGTGATTAGAACTCTTGGGAAGAACACGGGTAATTTGCTTTCGGTTCTTACAGATTTTCAGGATGACTTGGGGCAGGTGTCATAAGATATTGAAAGATATTTTTGTGACTAAGACTTAAAGTGGATTTACAAAAAATTCAAGAGACCTAAACAACTAAGATGTATCTCCAAGGACGTATTTAGGCTGATTAGAAAGGTTTAAGCCTGACTTTAAGAACTGTAGAACTTCAACCATTTGGACTATATGAGAAGTGACTAAATGCCACATTATTTGCATGAGAAGGTTATAAACTCTCAGTTGCATTCCTGGCTGTGATGGCTGCTCCGCTGCTGCTCACTGAAAGGCAGCAGTGACACACAGGCTGCTGGAATGCCAAAACAGCTCTGTTAGCTGATCCTACCATACCCTTGAAAATGATACAAGGCATCATATTTAGCCCACAATCAAACCAGTGGTAGTCTTCGCCATTTAAATAATTGATTTTTAGCCAGAAAATTGGTCACACTCTCTTCAACTTACAGATTTTAAAATTGCTTCCGTCCCTACCCAGCACAAATCCCACGTGATCATACACTGGCCTTACATTCTCCTTCCTGTTGAAAGTGGGCCACTATCCAAAGGCATGAAAGATTCATAGTACTGGAGAGAGGAAGAAGAAACAAAAAGGGTCTGGATTTATAGCCCACTGCCAGGGAAAACGTGGAAATGAGGTGTCCTAAGTTCTAATGTTCATTCTTTCAGGCATGGCAGGGATGGCAAATGTTTTTTCATTGAATAAGTCTTTGGATGCTTGAATAGAGTAGTATAAAGACTGAGTGCAGCTCCATACCTCAGTTACCCCTCTCTACAAAGCAAGAATACTTCCCATCTCCTGCCCTTTATCCATCCTGACATTATATTAACTTTTTCAGAACAGGAATTTTCAGGCAAGGAGAGCTCTCTGTAAAACCCACGTGGAAAGAGTTCCATGCAATGAGGCCTGTTGTACGCCAAAGACACCTTTTTCTCAGCTGCAGACTCACACACGTCTCCATTTGATGCCCTAAAAGAAAATCTCTTCATAGATCTAATATCCGTTTTAGGAAGAAAAACCCCAAGCAAACAGAAAATCCGGGCTGTAGTTACCTACTGTGTTGACAGCCCTGTTCTCGGCAAAGCCGTGCAGTGCAGCAGCACAGCTGCCACCTCCCCGTGTCAGCTGGGCTCATTGTCAGGCAGGAATGCCCCAGGAGGCACAGCTGATGTTTGTGTCCTGCACAGATGGGCCCTTCCCTTCCTGCCCTGGTGTTTGCTGGAGTCCCAGGCAGGGGCTGCTGCGGGGCGCGGCTGAACCATCCTGTCCCCCAGCCATCCTTGTCCTCCACCATCCTTCTCCGGCGCCCTTCAGCTGGGGCACTCTGCAGCCTTTCTCCTTTGGACACTGGCACTAGGGTGACCTCTGCAGCCTTGAACTCCTGTGCAACAGACACCAAAACCCCCTTTTACATTCTTACAAGGTCAGTTCAGAAACCACCAGCAGCAAGATAAGGACATTCCCAGCTGTCAGTTACACATGAGGAAAAACATCCACAACTGTTATAAAAATGAGAGAACACCAACACCGATGGATTTCATTTCACTTCCCTTTACATCCCTGACTCCCGTCAGCATTTCTGGAGTTTCAAGAGGGGGAGCTAGTTAGCTAACAGAGTCCAGGCTGTTAGAGAAACTTCCCTTGGCAGCAGCCCACAGCTTTCAGATTTTAAGTGAAGCAGAATGAAAACGAAGCTCACAGCTTCAAACTCATCCCCAAGAAGCACTTTGTACAGCATTGCTGCTCCTGCTTTCCCCATAAACCTAACTGATTATTGAAGATATCACATAGACACAGCATGAAAGCTGATTATGTCTTGACAAGCGAAAAAACATAAACAGAATTTTTAATCACGAAACACACAAATGAGCTTGTAAAAAGCTTACGCATGTATAATATACAGACCTAAATAACCAAGGGAATATAACCTTACATACAGAACGACCTGTGACTGAAATTTTTGCATCAAAGATTTTAACACAGTACAGAATTTCACTTAAGTAATGTCAGGGAAGGAAAGTCACTCATATCTATTCAGACAAGAACTTGTCTTCTAGCAAAATGAAAGACATTCATTTGTCCTTAAGAAACATGGAAGAGTCCTGAGCCTTTGCAGAATCTTGTACCACTTAGCTCATTATGTGGAACAGCAAGTAACTTTTACAGCTCTTGCTGCCTCTGAATTTTCATAACAATGCTCAAACATAGCCCCTTTGTGTGGTTTATCTCTCCATTTGCTATTTTTCTTCCTTCATTATATACTCCCCACCCACGCACACACCTGTGTGCTCATCTGCCTTTGGAGGTGCTGTCAGTGGCAGAGGCCTGCCTGCTGCCCCATGGGCAAACTCTCCCACGAGTGTGCGGCACGGGCCAAGCACTGCTGTAACCCCTGTAAGAACTCGCTGCCAAACAGCATGTGATGGTTTGTGCAAGATTGCTCTTCTACTGTGCCTTTTTCTTTTTTCTTTAGATATACTCTTTTAATTGAAAACAATGTGACAAAATTGCCAGTTGTTACTTCAATGGTTGGAAGACTCCAGCAGGCTAAGAGTGTTATGCTGCATTTGCCCCATCCAACTCTATCGAGCCAGGCGGTTCAAATGGCAAACGACTTCTATAAGCCCTTTTTCCCACCAAGGTCTCATGCTAAACATTCAGGGCCTGGCAACAGTGAGGATGTAAAAGGCTCACGCTGTGCTCTGAAAGTCACACATGGCAACTCTTGTTCTCATGTTTGTTCCTTATTCTTGCTACAAAGCCATACAGTGACAGGTCAGGTCTCACGACATGTAACTGTTGCCATACACTGATCCCATTCCCCTATATTCTGTTTCTGACTCTAGGTCTTCTAAACACTGTTTCATGGCCGAAATCTTTTGCTGTGCTGAAGCAGGTCACAAATCACATTGCTGTTGTCAATGTCCCTCCACAATTCTGCAAGGAAAATCTCCCACAATTGATACACTAACTCTTGTTTTTTGTAATACTATTTTCATGAGGAGACAAATGTTTTAAATCCATGGTAAAACTGATACTATTTATATGTGTCTCTTGGTAAGAAGGGAGTGTTGGAATCAGTGGAATAATTGTCATTGATTTCCTTCAAGCCTTGATTTCAAATTTTAAGGCTATTAGGGATTATAGGGATACAGAGCAAGTCCCAGAAAACTCTATGATATCATACTCTAGAAACACAAACTCATTTTAATTTCGTGTTTGCATTATTTAATGTTTTCCTTTCCTTTCTATGTTTTGAACCTTATGATGTAACTTTCTGCTTTACATGTCAACTGCTTTACATATCAACCTTCCTCTCTTAGACACGTGACAAAAGAGAGTAAGAGCTGACTGTTACTCAACAAATAATTTTTTATATGCTTTCCAACAAATTCCACTTCTGAAATATCACGTTATAAGCAAAATAGATCAGTTCTGAACAGTCTGTCCAAGGCTAGCCTCTCTAGTCATTGTATCCTAAATAGTTTGGGGTGCTCAACTGAAAGCATGAAAGGTGAAGAAGCTTCCATTACTGTTTAGTTGATTTGCAAATACTAGTCACTAGTGAAATATTCTTATAACAGGAAAGGTGGAGTAGTATATGACATCTGTGAAAACAATAGTAAAGCAAGAGTAACTTCAATAAATAATGTAATAAAGCAAAGTAAATATTATTCATTTTTAAAGTATTTTACAATTTGAATTTTATTCTTGGAGGCAAAGAACTAATATTTGTGTTCACTTAGAGTACTCAGTGATCAATATCTGTTAAGGTGATCATGGTTTTTTATGGATTTGGAAGATACAAAACCACTGATGCAATTTTATTCAGTCATAACACTTAAGTGTGAGAGTGCTTGGCTCTCCTAGTGGACTGAACACAATCCTGCTCTTCTGTCAGTCAATGCAATGCACGGTTGTATCACTGTCGTGGGCACTTGTGAAGTGCTGGGAAAGAGGCAGGGCTCTGCCTTCATCTGGCACACACCTGCCATACAGCCAAGTGCATTGTATGACAACCTTTTCAAGGGCACTGCATGGACAAGACCTGAGCCCAAAGTGAGGCATGTACCAACCAAATCTTTGCAGATTACTTTGCAAGTAGGTATAATGAATTTAATCCCTTTTCCATGGCAAATTGCATCACTATGGTTGCACACCATGGGTCACAGTTAGGAAGCAAAGTCTTCCTGAGCTCTTTATGAGTTTAAAATAGAGAAGCAATCTGAATCACTGTTGTCTAAAATTTTTCTGAACTAGAATTTAATATTGCTCTTACAAACATCAAGTTACAGGATTGAAACCAGTGTGTTATTTCCTTTGCTGTTAAGAGTTTCTTACTTTGGGAAAATAAGGCTCTCAATTTCAGCTGAACAATTTCCTTCAAGATATAAGATAAGGTCTATCAAACCACATTGTTTCATAATTATTTGATAGAGTTTTCTGCTTTGATGGAGGTACTTGAAATATGAAGCTAGCTGGCAGTGGGGGTAGAACCACATCTCATCATTCATTGTTGCCATGGATGAAGACAAGAAGTCTAGGTTCTGCAAAAGCACACTGTCCTTTTTCAGAATATGAAACCTCAGATTAATTAGTTTGGTACTCAGAAGATAAAATCTTTCAATTCTTCGGTATGGGAAAGGCATGTAAGTATCTGCTCCCAAGCCTTCCGTTCCTGTACCTCAAATCCTTGTGCTTGTTAAATGCAGTAGTTACTGGCATGACAAGAATAGAGTGGTGTCCTTTGTTCATAGTGAGGTGTTTCAAAATTATGTCAGCCCTGCTTTCAGCAAATAAAACTGATGAACAAAGTAGGGGAAGCAAAAACGTGACTTGGAGAAAGGAATAAACTTTCAGATGATTCTGTCTCTTATCTTGCTACACCAAATAATTCCTGAATTAATTCTGAGCCTGCATGGCAGTAGCATGAGTAAGAGTGGGGGATTGACAATTAAAGCAAGAAGAATTAAATCAAGTATCTTTTAAGGCCATGGTGTTCTTTTCCAGGACTAGGGGCCCCAGTAAGGCCTGTTTGGAGTCATGAAGAGAAGGCTGTAGTCCCCACTCTCGTGGTTTCTCCTAGGACACACTGTTCCAGCATTGTTTACCACTCCATTCCTCACTTCTGCAGCAATCACCACAGTCAAAGAACAGATGCCATAGCACATAGGCCACTGAAGCTGATTCACTTCAGCAATTCCTAAATACTTTTTCTATCTTGTCTCTAGTTAAAGTTGTCTTTTACCACCACATTATCATCTTCTTCTGTGATAAAAATACAAAGCTTAGTAGCAACATTTAAGACTTGCCAAGGGAATCTTTACTCCTTTAAAGAGAATTTTCTAACTCTTTTGTTTTCTTCATTTTTATTTAGAGTTCATGGCTTTTACAATTATATCAGAAGGCCATCAGCTGAACAGCAGTGGACTTGCTAGCTGAAGCCTCTGAGCTTTGTGGGACTTGTTTTTCAGGCTTGTGAATTCTGGCAGAGAGGCAGCTGTAGAGTTTCAATTAAATTAACAGATTTGCACAGAGCCCTAATACCTGACCTGAACTGCTCAGTAGTAGGAAAATTACAGCATTCCTTTTTTAATTCCTTAATTTTCTCAGCTCTTAATATAAGCAGGTAAGAACTACTGCTTTTAAACTCATGGACTACCTTCCATCCTCCCACACCCATCATAAGATTTCCATGGAGCAGTTCAAAGTTCTCCTACAGAGCATTTTGCTTCATCACAGAGGGGACACCTACAAAATCCAGCCTAGAAAATTCAACTGATTTGTGGTGAAACTCTAAAATATCAGGGAGTTAAGTATGATATGCCTAAATATCCAGACTCTGCTGTTCACAAGTCTGGGCTTCTGACAGCCAGCTTCTGGACTCTGGGAGTTGTGAGTCTGTTAGGACATCATGCCACTTAATTGTTTCACCCAGGGACCATCTTTGTATGCCAAATGTCTCCATGCAGATCAGGACTGCTTTCTTTAACTTTGGGATTTCTGCTAGTCTAGATGAGTCATAATCCATCCCAATCTTAATTACCTCATTAATATACTTCCCTTTTGCTTTCCTAGCCTTTACCTATTAAAGAGATGGCTGAATACCCCAAATAAGTCAAAAGCCCATTGGCATTTTGCAGAGTCCTTCACACTGCATGGATCCTAACAAAAGCACTCTATAGGCTCAAATCATTGTTTGTGTTTCTAGCTGAGCAATCATAAAGAGGATGTGGGGAACCACAGAGTCATGAAATCATCAAGTTTGAAAGAGACTTTCAAGATCATACATCCAACCATTAACCCAGCACCACCATAATCACCTCTAAACCATATTCCCAAGTGTCACATCCAAACGCCTCTTGAACATTTCCAGAGATAGTGATTTCACTATCTCCCTGGGAAATTTATTCCTGACCACTCTTCAGTATTTTTTTGGG
>VZRN01005893.1:1056186-1105777 GCA_013397935.1 Dasyornis broadbenti | reverse complement strand
TTTTTTTGTTTGGTTGTTTTTTTGTTTTTTTAATATCTAATCTGAACCTCCCCTTGAGCAATTCAAGGCCATTTCATCTCAACCTTTCACTTGAAACATGGCAGAAGAGAACAACTCTCCACCTGGTTATACCCTTCTTTCAGGTAGTTGTAGAGAGCAATGAGGTCCCCCCGAGCCTCCTCCTCTGCTCCTGACCAAACAACCCCAGTTCTCTCAGCTGTTCCTCATAAAAACATATTTTCTAGACCTTTTATCAGCTTCATTGGCCATCCTTGGATGCACTCCAGTACCTCAATGTCCTTTTCGATGTGAGGGGGAAAAACCAGCCTTTCAGATGACAATGCCATGGTTACTACAAACCAATAATCAGTCCTATGGCACCTTCTGCATACGGAATATGAAAGGCAGCGCCTGTTAGGGAAATACCTCCTGGAGCATGTTTGTAGGTACGGTACCACATACCCGGCTGCCTGGGTGGCATTGCACTAATTGCCACCTGACTGTTGCACTATGTACACAAAAGGTGTCTTGTGACTGTCCGTCAATGATGTCACAACTACGCCAATAATCTTCAGTAAATACACAAAGTTTGACTTTTATCCTTTCCCTTACAATTTCCATTACATAATACCTAAGAGACTCTCCAGGCATTGCATTTCTAAGGCGATTAGTGCATTTCTTGAGCAGCTAATGTCACTTGGCCTCTGGCTGTGTGCCTCAAAGCTCCACAACCAGTGCAAGCGTTAACCCTCCAAATAGCACTGCTTGTTGTGCCTGCTGCCTAATCAAACTGTTTCATAAATGCCTTCCATGTAAATTGCTTTAGTATCACTCTAAACACAGGAAAATATTGAGAATAATTACCTAAAAAGAATTTTCCTCTCTTATCTCCTGGTAAAGAACATGGGAAGCCTCCAAGTCAAAGTTAGTTTTGCTGAGAATTCACAACTAAAATCTTAAGTCTTCTCTGTGTGGAAAAAAAAAATTATTTTCTTTCTCGTAGAGTGGGATTAAATAGACCATGTTTACTGTGTCTCCTTACAGACGGTACAAGCAGACCAGAATCTGGAGCAGTAATAGTAAAACCTCAGAATGAAATAATGTGTTCACTAACTGAAGTGCTGGATGACTCTCTGTGGTAGCAGAAAACAACATATTCCAATTTACTTACTGCCAAAAATAAGTACATAAAAACAATGGGACTAGCATGCTGTTTCAGCACAGTTGTGGGGAAAAGATCTGCAGTTTCCTCACCATCACAGCCACCTTTCTGCCCTGTCTTACTGCTCCAGAAAGCTTGGATTTGCTGTGAGTTTTCTCATCACAAGTGACAGGGCAAGAGTTGTGAGATGAGTTCCATGCAGTCTGACTTTCTGGAAATCAGAGGTCTTATTGCCACTGGTAAGAGAGATAGAGGAAAACACAATGCATCATAACACCTCAGGTCTTTGAAAAGTAGATTTTAATGTGTTATAGTACAAGAAGGCAGCTGGGGAATTTATTAGCCGTGATTTTAGAAAATTGAAACTCTGCTTTATAAAGAGCTTTTCTGTTTTTGAAGAAAAAGTCAGATCTGAGTTCTGTGCTCACTGACTGGATCTCCATTTTGAGTTAACAGCACAATCCCATGTCTTAAAAGAAATCTTTTTCTTGTTCTCCTACCAAATCTCTGCTAGCTCCTGAACCTGAAATTTGAGCCTAGAGAATACAAAGAGTTTAGATGTGGAGGAAAACAAATGAGCATTGACCTTGAAAGATTCTTCCATATGTGTTCTGAAACACTGATGCTCTTTTTCTAATTTTGCATTTATATTCCTTCTGGTTTTGGGGTGGCAGTCTATTTTGCACAGTATATCTTTCACAATGAGATGTATACTTCAATATTTGAACAATATCAATCTTTTAGAACTACAATCAGCCAAACCAACTGCCATTTTGTGAGGTAAAACTGTCTTCTTTTAACAAAGAAAGAGAAGCTGAATACTTTTACATCCTCAGTGGTAACTTCCCAGGGTTCTGGTTTTCTTCAAATTCTTATAAAGCAGCACCATGTTGGATGCAATGCCATTAATTTTAATATATGACATTACACGTATGTAAGGGTTACATTTGGTCACAAAGGCTCAAAGGATTATGACAGAGCCAATGCCAGCCAACTCCACAATGGAGCTGCCACTGGCCAAGGCCAAGCCCACCAGCGACAGAAGTGGACCCTCAGGGATAACATAGTTAAGAAGGGGAAAAGGTACACAGCAAGAGTTAGATGAGAGAAGTGAGAATATCTGAGAGGAACAACCCTGCAGACCCTAAGGTCAGTGAAGGAGGAGGGAGAGAAGGTGCTCCAGGCACTGGAGCAGAGATTCCCCTGCAGCCCCTGGTGCAGACCATGGTGAGGCAGCTGTGCCCTTGCAGCCCATGGAGGTCCATGCAGGAGCAAAGATCCACCTGCAGCCTGTGCAGGACCCCACACCAGAGCAGGGGGATGCCCGACAGAGGCTCTGACCCTGTGGGAAGCCCACACCAGAGCAGTCTGCTTCTGGCAGCACCTGAGGCCCCAAGGAGAGAGGAGTCCTCTCTGGAGCAGTTTGCTGGCAGGACCTGTGATCACACAGGGGACCCACTCTAGAGCAGCCCGTGCCTGAAGGATCTCACTCCATGGAAAGAGATCCACTTTGGAACAGTTCATGAAAAACTGCAGCCTATGGGGAGGACTCACATTGCAGAAGTTCATGGAAGACTACTCTAGCCTGAGGAAGGGACCTCAGGCTAGAGCAGGGGAAGAGTGTCTGGAGTGCTGTCCCTTAGGAAGAAGGAGTGGCGGAGATGTGCGAGGAACTTAGTGCAGTCCCCAATCCCCATTCCTCTGTGCCTTTTGAAGGAAGAAGAGAGAGAAAATGGGAGTGAAGTTGAGCCCAGGAATAAAGGTGGTGTCAGGGGAACAGGTTTTAAGATTTGGGTTTATTTCTCATTATTTTTCTGTGATTTGATTGTCAAGAAATTAAACTAATTTCTCCAAGAGGAGTCTGTTTTGTCCATGATGGTCCCCGATGTGTGATCTCTTCCTGCCCTTATCTTGACCCATGATCCTTTCATTATACTTTCTGTCCCCTGCCCAGCTGAGGAGGGCAGTGATAGAGAAGCTTTGGCAGGCATTTGGCATCCAGCCAGGGTTAACCAACAGCAGTTTCTTGGTCAATCATATTAAAAGAATTGTTCATTTGTATTTTATTTCCTTAATGCACTATTTAAAAATTATATTATATTCCAAGATAGTTCTAAGATAAACCAATTTACGATAATGAACTTAATTCTTCCTTTTGTTTAACGCTGCTTAGTGCTCCTCTGCTAGAGATAATAACTTTTTGTAGGTGACAGCTACTAACTTCAGAGGCACAGGGTTTTGAAACAAAATGATCCTTCCCATTGCTAACTGCTGGTATTGTTCCTCTTCTGCCCTTCCTTCAAAGTTTTGCCATGCAGATCTCCTTTGGAATGTGCTTAGGAGCACAGTATTTCACTGGCAAGTTTATCACTCTGTGTTCTGTACTGGATTTTTTTTGGTTCTGTGCAAAAGAGTATTAGACACAGAGGCCATCTTGATACCCTGGAAGGCAGGTAGTATTGCCATGTTACAGACAATTGTAATATTTGCATAGCTAGAATACACTCACTTTAAGACAGTAAATTCCCACCTAGCCAAAGGGTTACTTCCACTCAAGGAATGGTGGAAGGTTCCGCTGGCCAAAGAATTCTGATCAAACACTTTTTTTCTTTTAAACTTTCAACATCTCTTGGAAATAGCAACCTTCAATAAAATTCTGGAAGCCCTGCATCACCCAGACACCTCTATCACTGGTACCTTCTGTGCAGACTTATTCTATTAACAGACAAGCCCAAACCTCCCCTGACCCAGAATATCAGAGCAAGCATGCAGACAAGCTGCCTTCAACACAGATTGTTCAGGGCTTCCCAAAGTTTCTCAGGCCTGCTACTCACATGAGCTCCAAAGTCCTAAAGGTCAGATAGCAAAGGTGATCTTGGTGTCAATTATAACAACTTCCTATCTGCTCACTAGGCAGACCCACTCTTCAAGGGTTTCTAAATCTGTGTCAGTCAGCCAGGAAAATGCAAATGTTTCATTCTTTTCCCTTCCCTTCTTTTTCTTTGTCAGCTCTGTTACAGACAAAGAGCAAGCAAGATTCATTCTTGGTGGAAAATCTAATAATCACAATGTGCTATGTTATGATAAAGAAATTAGTCTTGCTGGCCTAGTTTAGTTAACTTGCTTTATGCTTTCTTCCAATTTGCTACTTTACTGCAAATTAATGTATAATCTGGATATCCAAACATCCGTTAGTCTCTGTAATAGTCTGTGCTGATAAATTGAGACGTAAGAAGATGTTTTCTGCATAACAGCTAAAATAAAGCAACTTCAAGTAGCAGTACATTGGTAAAAGTAATTCTCAGATCTGGTACAACTCATTGCAGGAGCTACCAAGACAATTTGCATAGAAATGGAAAGCATTATGTGACCCTTATAATCCCAGTAATACACACCTCAGTAGCAGATTTTTAGGGAACATGGAGGAGTTTGTTCCATATACATCACACTCTTGCATTTACACAAACTGGTTTCCTTATCAAAAAAGAGGTTTGAGCAGTGTATGAAATTAGAGTGATCGGTATCCTAATCCCTTACAGTTTAGCTAAGGTAGTGCTAGCCTATTTTATTACTTGTCTTATTTTTCTCTCAGCTGATAGGAGTACTACATAGGATGCAAAAAGCAGAGGACAAATGTTAACTTCATGTGACATGTAACAAACAGAAAAGAACAAAGCAGGGCAGAAGGAGGGATATGTGACATACTTCTGCCATGTCCGTAAGAGCAGCTGGCAGCTGTATATCACCAAAACATTCTGCTACATTCATTTCAAGATTTTACAGCAGTTTCTGAGCTGTACTAAGCTGATCCTATATGTTTTACAGCTAAGGTTTCAGAATTCATTTTTAAAATCAGATACAGGCATGGTAATGTACTGCCTTTAAAGCACTTTACATAACTGCTTCAGTAATTCAGTAGGTAACTAAAGTGATATTCACAGTGACTCAAAACAGCTAACAAGGAATCCATTCAGAATACCATCTTTCCGGTTTCACAAGCATCCATGGAGCTGTAAAAAAATCTGTACTGTAATATGCTTGTCAGGTGACTAATGACCAGAATTAATTTGTTTTCACATCCCAAGATTCCTTTTCTGTTTTATCAACATTTAATTAAAACCATTCAAACCCCTTTGTAGAGTGCAAGTAGCTCCACAAATTCAACTACTATAAAGACGGTGAAAACAAGTAATAATGAATCTGGGTGTACAGTGTTTGCCGCAGCAATGAGATCTGCTCTTGATCTGAGCTTCCAGGTTTAGGCTTATCTCTGAAAACAGCGACATTTTTCAGGACAGACTTGAAGCATAGGTGAATTATCTTGTTCAGGGATATGGTCAAATGAAAAATGATTGCTAGCATCTCTGGTCTTATTTTCTGTTGTTAATTTCAAAAATTATTATTTTTTTTTTAATTATTTATTTGGAGGAATAATTTCAGTTTAAAAACAGTGAGAATAATAAACTAATTAGGTAGTGAAGGTCTCCTGGTTCCATTCAATAAACATCCACACTATGAGGCTTACAGTGTGATGCAAACATTGCAGCAAAAGGTTACTGTGCAACTTGGTCTCAGTGGCAGCACTTAATAAGGCAAATTTGCTGTCCAGAAAACAGTTTGATATAGCAGTTTTCACACTGCTATTGTGCTTGCCCCTGTATTACCATCCACACTCCAGCAACATGTTCCAATCACAGTGAGGATCCTACAGTCTCAGTAACGTGGAGACGTGGTCTTAGTGCCACTGATTTTGTGATGGAGTGATCTAACCAGAAATCATTTTCAAGACCATCTGAGTTAGAATAATGATCTTTTTCCAGAATGTCAGCTGTAATGATTAGATTCAAATGACGACCTAATACTTGGAGAGAGAATATACCAGTTCAAAAGGCTGTATTTGCTGGCATGTCATTAACATAAAATACCAGCTTTGTACAATAGCATTAAAATTACCAACTTGTCAAGTATTCATCCAGTCAGATATTAACTTTTTAAGTTCCTTTCTGTACTCTTAGCATTATGGGAAATGAGGGAGTTAAGCTCCAAATCACATATGCATTTCTTAGGTTGTTCCCCAAGGAGGACAAATTGAGTATCATCACCTGTAGTTCATAAAGAGGGATTTAAGGCAAATACAGATTAAATCAGTTCTCAAAATTCAAGCAGAATATTTGCAGCACAGATGGGATTTCACCCAAATTTCTTGAGTTCTCATCCAAAATATCATCTCTCCATTTTATTTTAATGATTTCATGTCTGGATTAAAAGCTTTATTAAACAAAATTTTTTGTCTTTTTAATCATGTGATAACACACTGGAGCCTTCTGCTAATAGCTTTAGGAAAATATCTTATAAATTGGATGCCTTTTTTATGTAATACGGGAAGTTATATGATTTAATTCAGACAGCTACAGCCAACATTTGTCTCTTGAGATATTTACATCGGGTTTGTCTTGCACACATTGTTATAGTTCTGTACAAATATGCTTCCTACCAGCAATGATGTAAAGTGTTAAAAGATGCCAAGTTATTGCTTAAAATGTTGCACCGATTCCCAACATTTGTTCCCTGGAGATAGGGAAAAGTCTGGCATTACATATCACTGTCTTCTAAATATGAACATCTTGAATAAACAATCCCAGGGAAGTGCCATGATTGTTGTGATGTCTGTAAAGCTATTATTTCAGCGGAGTAGCAATAGGAGCTCCAATGACACAGATTAGGGTAATATCAACCCTGTAAAGGTGAATACAAAGAAACCGTTTTGGAGTACTCGCATCTCCAAGTCACTGAAAGTCAAGTAAAGCAATGATTTTCCAACACTGACTCAAAAAAGTTGAGTTATTTACAACTTCTTGTCAAATTGGCAATTTCATATCTCCTCTAAGGAAGAGCACAATAATTTCTTCTGACTTCTAGGTCAAGCAAAATACTACTTAATGACAATACATTTTGCATTGCTAAAACCAAGCATCATAAAAGTGGAAAAGTGCATTCTGATTTATATTTTTTAGCTATTTAGCTATTTTTAAGCCATCTAATGAAATGACACAAGGAAAAACTGGCAAAAATCTGACCATTTACACAAAATGTGGGGTTTAATGTTGATCTGAATTTTATTTATGTTGCTTAATTTCTGCTTTTGCCTAAGGAAACAAAACAAACAAACAACACGCCCCACATCTCAAGAAAAAAAAGGTCATTAAAAACAACAACAAGAAGAAAAAGTCTTCCTCGTCACAGGCAATTTGGCCTCAAAAGAATTGTAACCATTAACGTAAAGGGTATTGTCTTCAAACAGAATAGACATATCAGTTTTCCAAGATGCTTGCCCTACACAGAAGATTGTTAACAGCTAAAAATAATCATATTTTAAACAAGAAAATAATTTTTTTAAAAAAGCTCAAGTACTTCACTGGAGCTAATGTAAAAGATTTTTTTATCTTTTTCCACTGTTTCCCATGAAATTTTTAAACTAGTTGGTGAATTGCTTTCAAACACCACAGAAACTTTTACCTTTAGATTCTACTAAGAGAAAACCTGGCAATTTGCAAACAAACTATATTTTCCCAGCCTAAATTAAAGGATGAGGAGGGCTAAAATAAAATTTTCAAATGTTACTTTTCTTCAGACCTTAAAATGGGACAGGCTTATCCTTCTCCATGACCTACAGAAATACCTGTCACAGATTTCTTGGCAAATGTGGTACTCTGTGTGATTCAGCTAAGTGACAGTGATGGCATTTCTGCATTTCCTTTGCCCTTTTTTATTCATTTATTATGTTACCAAGACAGAATAATATAGGGGTCATTTTTGATTACTAATAAATTATTAATCATAACCTACCAAATAATTTGAAGAAAAATTATATAAGGCACAGTAAGATCTACACTTCTGTCCATTGCAGACACTACTTAAATAGAAATAGTTTCTCTCTCAAATATTATATCTAATATTCCCATCATTTCTTTCAAAACTCATGCATTATCTCACTCTTGGAACATAAACGCAATGCAGTGGGAATATAAAACTGATTAAGAAATGCCTTGAATTGTTCCCTGCAGAGTACTGTGGAACTGTGGAGACATGTAGGCTCTGCCATTTTACTTCTCCCTTTGTGTCCTCCAGCCTGGCCACTGTCTGCAGGCCAGGCTGCTGACAGGGCAGCTGTTCCTTGGGTGCTCCCTCAAAGCCCTCCTATTAACCATGCATTTAATTCACACAGACCAATAGAGAACAACATCCTTATGCCAGAATACCACAGTTTGTTTTCACTTTAGCAGATGCTGAATTCAGCCAGTTTGGGCTTCTGGAAATTGGGTTAGTTTTGATCCACAGCTGTGTTATAAAAGCAGGAGCCTAGTCATTGACCCAGACATGGAACTGTTGCTTTAAGACAACAGCAATGTTATTATTACAAGAATGAGAAAAAGAAATGAGTAATAAAACCATGGAGACCTCATGATTTTCCCACAGTGAATTTTATGATTTCTCGTTATGGGATTATGCAGAGGAGCAAAAGAAGAAATTATAACATTTTAATGTTTTGTGTTTTTAATGTTCCAACATTAAGTACGCAGGCACAGATACAGCAGAAAACACTGAGACTGGCACAGTTCACAGGTCAGTTTGTGCTTCAGTTAAACATGAAGATATTTTTAGAATTAATAGAAACATTCCATAAGCATCTTTTGATTGATTAAAACTTCATAGCTAGAAGTTTTTCTAGTTACAAATACTTCTTATTTTCAGAAATGAAATTTTAACAGAAAATTTTGGAATCAATTTTACTTCACTTCTTTAATATCCCTGTGCAGAAACTTTTAATTGCTGGGGCTATTGCTTAGTGATCTCTTTCTAAGTTCATACACTTGAAAAGAACTTTTTACAGCATAGCAGAAAATATAAAAATACATAACACGGAAAGCAACCAGGAGTAATGGTAACACCCTTAACATCTTTATCCAGACATGTGATTCTTCTCTATGAGACAGAATTGCAAGTTTTAATGGTGTCTAGTGTTAAGATCAATCAGCTTTCTGAGGGTTAGAGCTAACCAGGAAGCAGTTGCCAAGGGGAAACTGCTGCCATTTGTCTGCCTGCGTGCTGCCTGTGCACCTCTGCAGCAGAAGGAGTCTTGCAGCGCATGTGGCTAGATTGGAGGGTTGGACTGAGGTAGCCCCAGAGCAGCTTCCAAATGATCCTGGCTGGGGAAGTGGCTGGATGTCAGGACAAGAGATCCTGTTCTCAGCACAGCAATAGCTCTCAACTGCAGGTCTTATTAAAGAGCACGGCTGAATTGTTGAAAACTAAGCATTTTTCTTGCTCTGGCAAAAAGTCAATGAGTGAAAGTAAAACTGAACACACACCCCCTTCTATTGTTCTGTTTGGAAACCTTCCATTGCTTAACAACCCTTTTCACTGAAAGGTAAGAAATGATGAAAATAATATCCTTATCTGAGGATTTGATAACACTCATTTATACCTCACCTCGAAATATCTACTGCAAAAATCCAGGTGAAAATTTTTTTTGTAAGATCTTTAGTTCTGCAATCATTATCACAATAGCTTTCAGCCCACCCACGTGGAATTCCTGAAAGAGCTACCAGTATTTTACACTGAAAGTCCTTTTCACAGAGATCATTATAACTTACATATTAATGAACTAATTTAATAGAATTATTCTGCGCAGTAAGTCATACCACAGCTAACAGTCATATCAAAAGGGCTAACTTCTGTGTCTCTGATTATTTTGCAAAATCCTTAATCTGTGCCTGACAGGTTCACTGTAATTTTGCTTCTCCGGGGAAACCTTTATCTCGTGTACAAGTTCAGACTCCCCATTTTCATTATCTGTACAATGTGTTGACATATGATATAACCAGCAACCGCACAGAATAGCAACCCTGAATGGCGGGAGAACATCTCCCTGTTTATATTACATGAAGGTTGATTTGATGGGCTGCAGCAATTGCCTCTGAGAGCAGACATAAGAGCAGCCTGACTCTTTCAAGTTGACACTTTGCAAATACCATGCAGGGCTTGCCACGGCTGCATGCTTTGTATCAGCTGCGCCAGGAGATACAGTAAATGTCACTCCCTAAAACTGCACGTTACTAAATTAGTCCTGGTGTCAATTGTTATCTGGCAGCGGTCAGTTGCCAAGCCAGCACTGTATTTTCAAGGGCTTGCTGTTTTACAGTGAAAAAGCACAGGCCCAAGAAGTCTGAGCAACTACAGACACGGGTGGCTGGAACACGTGAGAATAGCCAAGCGGCACTATTTCCTTTTGTGCTGCCTAATAAGGCAACTGGTGTCATTCCCTGGGTGCTTGCTTACAAACAGAGAACCAAATTTGTCCCTCTGTTGTACTCTTCTATAAGCACCACTGAGTGTAACCAGTGGCAGAACCTGGTCCAAAGAGCACAATTGCAAAAGCACATACAGTGTGACACAGCCCAGACAGAAGACATACTTTTCCTGATGAGGAGATTACTGTAAAGCGTTCCCTAAAGAAGAAAGTGTGTTACAGCTTAGGCGTTTCTTATTCTTCTGTACTTCAACTGCTGCAGAAAATAAACTTGTCTAGGGGACATGCACAAAAGCCCGGCTTATTTTATATTTCATATATACAATATTGTCTTAAGAAGATCATAGAAAAAATACCACTGCCCATCTTTCAATGCTGCTTTCATAACATTTCCTTTCGGAGCATAAAAGCAGTCCATACAACCAGAAAAGCAAAAAAAGTACTGCTTCAAATGACTAGTGTCACTAGTGAAGATTTCTGTTTATGTTTAATTAAATTAAGATTAGTTCAGAGTTACATATCATTTATTTGTCTCCATGTTGAATCTTAGTTCCTTCACCACATCTTCCTTCTCCTGCCTTCTGGTTAAGTATAGCTTCAACTTAATGACCAAAGTTAGCCAATTTACAAGACACATTCAGAAGACTTGCCCTCGTGCCTTGTCTTCATTAACACTTTTACAAGAATGTAGAAATAGTCATAGGCACAAACTCAGCCCCCTCGCCTTCAGCATGGTGTAAAATACCTCTTGCAGGCCAGCATAGGATAATATTTTTCCTGTATTAGGTCTCAACCTTTATACTTGCAATTAGGAGTAAGTCCTCCAAGTATTAAGTTTAGTGATTTGTAAAGATATATTCAAACCCTATCTTTAATGCTGGGAGTGGGGAATTGCGTTTTCTGTAAAAGCCCCAGCCTTGGCAAAGAATCTTAGAGATGACTTAGCAGCCAAATAGGAAATCACAGTTGTATCATTTCACCCTCCCTGATTTAGACAGAAGATAATGGGTCTTAGAAATTCAAAGCCTCTTTTTAGCCACAGACCCCGTCCTGATGTCCTCTCTCAGTTTCCCCACTTCCATATATCCCTAGCACAGTAGAGCTGTTGTTAGCAGTTGCACAGATCTTCACATCCAGATCTGGTCTGTGGGTCTGGACCTTGTACGATGGCAAAATAGACCTTCACTATAATTCTTATTCAGTTTGCTGTCATAGCAAAGAGGAGAAAAAGGCTAGACAAGAAACAGATTTATTGGCCTGGTGGAGTGGGCCATGAGGCTGTGGTCCTTGACACAGAATAACGAGGGCAGCCTCAGAGTAGCACATTCCCACATTTCACCTGGATGCTACAGGAAGCTGGCCCTATAGTCCTGAAATGCTGTCCTTCCGGAGGGGTTTCATTGTTTGCTTGGTGTCTAGTAAAGACTACAAAGAGATATAAATCCTATTTCTCTCTTATCTGGTGTAAATCTGAGTTTCCTGATGCCAAATGAGATGCTCTGAATATACATCAGTGCAACTGAGTCAACACAATAATGGGAAAATATCCCACAGGTAGGTAACTTTTTTTCAAGAGTGTTAGAAGACAGGTAATTAAATATCTGACCTAAACAATAACATCTTGTGAGACATTTATGAAAAATAGAGAACCTTTTGCAGAATAAAACATCAAAGTGTTACAAATCTTCAGAGACACCCACTGCCTTCTTCCTGGAACTGTTCCTGCTGCTTTGTCTCAGTGCTAGGATTTGTGACTGATACTTGCTAGGGTGCCAAATCTATCATGGGGATACCCTTGTCAGGGAGAAGAGATGGAATTAATGGTGTTATGAGAACTTGTGCCAAGATACAGATGTCCTAAACAAAGAGAGACTTCAAGAGTATAGACAGGCAAATGGCTTTGTCTAACTACACTACCATTCACTTTCTCTGCAGACATGTTCTCTTATGTGTATTTTCAACTAATAATACTTTGAAACACTACAAAGTCTCATTTTCTTTTGCAACTTTATTTAATTGTAAACAGGCTGAAGGACATCTCTGCCACAAGCACCTACTGACTTAATTTCCTGATGATCTCAGGGTTTTCTGAGCTCTTGTACATAAATATGGAAGGGAGTGAAAGGCTTTGACTATTGTTGTTGAACATAAGGAAGTTTTGTAATCGCCATTAGTGAGCAATAGGACATTATTCCTTCTTACTTATTCTTAAAAGAGAATAGCATAGCCCTGTTATTATAGCACAGAGCTGGGATGGAGACAATACTCCCACACCAAACTTTGTACTTTTATTAGCAAGTTGCACAGAATACTTTTTTCCTCATAATCTTCCAGGCAATACAAAGAATAAGTGTGGAGAGAAAAAAAAACACCTCTCATAGATACAGCTTTTCAGAAAGTTTCATTATATCTGTATTGAGACACAGACAGAACTTCCAGTGTAGCATTTTGAATGGCAGCACAAAGGGACAGGAGGGAAGGAGGAGCCCATTGTTCCCTTTTGGGAAAGGTCACTCCTGATCCCATTAATTTCACCTCAAAAATGTAAAACTATATTACAAGCCTTTAGGACCTCACAAAAATTCAGAGACGTATAAAGAAGATTATAAATTGTATTTCTGTAAGTTTCTCCTGCTCTTATCTTAAGCCTCAAGAAAAGTTGATTCATAATTAATATTTGCTTAATAGGAACCTTTATTAAAAATTTTAAAACAAAATTTAAAATTATTAAAATACATGGTTTTCTATCATGCCTGTGAAATAATACTAGTCTAATGAGGAAAAATGTGTGAAGACAGGGGTTAAAAGACTCATGCCAAGACAGAAACTAGCACTTAGTGGTAGAGATTGGAATATAAACCAGACCTCTCAACAGCTAGCACTTTGCTTTAGCCACGTATTCACTCTTACATGTGCTAGGTGGCCAAAATAGAAGGTGATGTTTCTCACTGCTTAATTCAGTAGTCACTGGCGTGGCAAGGAGTAAAGCAGAGCTGGCTTTAGTGGGCCAGATTCTGTGTCAAGCCAGTTAAAGGCCATTTACTTGTATAAGTTATTTTTAATTCTTCCTGATGCAGCTAATAGAAGAATCAGACACAGTTAGGATAAGGATATTTCAAATAAACTTTTAAAGTTACTATACACAAACTTTGCACCTCATATATAGGGATTCAATGACTTTAAGAGATGAGCAGGGGTTGACATTTCTGGATTTTTTTGGCAAAATTTCAGACATTTTGGTTTGTTTCTTCAGTTACACAACTTAAATCACACCCAGTTTGGTTTTGCAAATTCAGCCAATAGTGATACAAAGTTTTTTTACACTTTCCCAGTTTCCCTCCTGACTTCTGCTATCATTAACATTAAAAAACAATATCCCGTTTCCCCTTTCCATTATTCTTGTTCCTCCTAGTGCTATGAAAGAATAGAATATGCAAACCCAGGCCCAGCATCACAAATCTGTGTCTTATTTCAGAATGTGCACTAAACCAGCATGCCAAAACACACATACAGTAGGAACAGGGAGCAAAGCAACTCCTGCATTGCCAAAACACACATAGAAGCATGCCATTCGTGATTCATTCATCATTACCAACACACATATACAAACATGCAGGGAACTAGTCCTCTTCATTTGAAATGGTGCTTTGCTACCAAATTCGTGCACAGATCTGCACTACAAATGTGTACTGAAACAGGCATGTTTCTACCGTAAGAAGCCTGTGTACACATTACAAGTGTATAACAAGGCTACTTCCATGAGCACGCAGTTTGGCTTATTTTAATGACCTTTCAGGGTGCAGACGCTGATTCAGTGGTCAGTAACAGAAAGCCCCAGTGATAATAGAAAATATGAAATTGTCCAAATTGGGCGTCTCCATACATTAAGAAAAAAAAAAGATTCACAGTTCAGAGTGCTTCTTCCCATTCATTTTTTGAAGATATCATTAAGTAAATCAATCTTTCTTCTTAAACACGTCTCATTTTAATTTATTTTCACGATGGACCACAGAGTAAGTGATCCCTTATTCTGTAACCCTCTCAAGTAAACCTTGAGATACTGGTAATCTAATCCAGTACTTTCATGATTTGTCATCTATGCCAAATCAACACAGTCAGATCCAATGAATATTATCCAAATACATTAGATAAACAAACTCAGTAAATTCTATTTTAGGTCACACTGCCTATAATCTGCCCTAATTTCAATTATATTGAATCATTGGTAATGTAGACCTTAAAATATTTTTTGGAAGGTAACAAGTTTACTTCTGTGTTTTCTCTGCTAGTCTCTCAGTAGGTCATTCTTCAGAGTTGAACAATGGCTGAATTTCTGACTGGATATAATTTATATGTGTCTCATAAGTATACATTTGTGCTAGTTTTGCTTGGCCCAGTTTTTGCTAGTGGTGGCACAAAGATGACTCCTGTGTGAAGCTTCTCAAAGCCTTCACCATGTCCAGCAAAGCCAATCTTTGATGGCTCTGAAGATGATGGACATGCTGCTGGCCAAGGCTGGGCCAATTAGAGATGTTGGTAATGCCTCTGTGATAATATATTTAAGAAGAAATCAAAACAATGAGTGCACAGACTTCTTTTTAGCCAGATGAGGAGGAGGAGGTGAGAATACATGAGGGAAAAAAACATGGAGACACTAAGGTCAGTGGAGAAGGTGGGGGAGACGAGATTCCTCTGCAGGCTATGGTGATAACCATAGTGGAGCAAGTTGTCCCCCTGCAGCCCATGGGGCCCACGGGGGATGCTGAGATCCACTTGCAGCCCGTCAGGCGGTGCCCATGCCGGAGCGAGTGGATGACTGGAGGAGGCCCCGGTGCAGTGCGAGTTCCAGTGGAGAAGCAGGCTTTGCACCCGAGATGGAACTGAGTGCCCCACACTGGAGTGGGTGGGTGACTGAGAGAGAGACAGTGGTCCAGCAGGAGTCCAGTAAAGAGAAAAAGCCTTGCTCCTGAGATGGAAAAGGCCTGGCCTCGGAGGTCTGTACACCGTGGATGACGGACCCCACGCCACAGCAGTTTTGGGAAGACTGTCTGCCCATGGAGGGAGCTCACATTATGACATGTTCGGGTGGACTGCTGCTTGTGAGATTTGGGACCCACAGCTACGTAGAGGAAAAGAACGTCTCCCCTGGGTGGTGGAAGAAGATCATGGTGATGAACTGACCTACTCCTCCCCTCCACCCCATGCCTTGTCCCCCTGTGTTGCTGTTGGGAAGGAGGGAGGGGTATGAGCAGGGAAACGGTGTCTTTGAAGGTTTTATTTTACTTCTCATTTGCTCCTCTGACTCTGTCAGCAATAAATCACATTGCAACTGAAAGTTCAACCTGTTTTGCCCTGAGTGCATCTTCTCCCAGTTCCTTATCTCAACTCATGAGCCCTGTGTGTATTAATCATTTTTCTCTCCTCTGCCCAGCTGTGGCAGGGAAAAGCAAGTGAATAGATCTTGTGGGTACCTGGCATCTGGCCAGGCTCAAACCACCACAACATTTGAGAAGATTTGGGTTTCCTCTACATAGTTGCATTTAGTCTATGGATTGTTTTGCCATATTTGGAAAAAAAAAAATCACAAAAATGCCAGAATGCTTCTAGGCATTTCCTTTCTCACTACCTTTCTGCCTCCCTGTCTTTTCTACTTTTTTCACTTGAAAAGTGGCTTTTAACTGCCAAAGCTGCAGAACCTTATTCAAAGAATCAGTATTCACGAGAAAGAAGACAGAGGAATGTCCAGGAGTCTCTCTGGCCTAATCTTGCTTCCTTTCTGAAACTTTTCTTTTATGATGTCATGGTTTAGGAAAGGTATTCCCCAATTTAGCGCTCCCCCTGAAACACCCCAGATCACATACTGCTCTCTCACTTCCCCCCCCACAGCCTCTGTGGCAGGATGGAGAGGAGAATTGGCACAAAAAGTTAAAGATCATGGGTGGAGATAAGAACAATTTGCTGGAAACAGCAATGAGATAAGAAAATGGACAGTAACGACAACGATACTAATAACAGAGTGCACAAGACAGGTGAACATTTCACACCATTGCTCACCATATGGATCCCAGTGCCACCTGACCTCAAACTCCAGCAAACCAGGAAAAATGCCACCACCCTCCGTCCCCACTGCACGTGGTGTGGGTTGGTATCGAACCACAGGATCGTGGCCATGCCCCTCCTGGGTGCTTCAAAAGTTAAGAAACAGGATATGGAAATACAGGAAAGAGTTCAAGAAACAAGGGACAAGGAACCTGGTTTTTGCCATGGTAAAGGCAAAGTGATTTAACCAGTGATATTTGCAAATGGAAACAGCAATGGTCTGAGGAAACAGGTCTGAGGAAAACGGAAAAAATTTGGCCACCAAATTAAAACCTATAACAAGCAGTTGAGTACCTACAAATTAGGGTGTTTAAAAAAAGGAAAATATTGCACAAACGTACCGCTATTTGGAATATTCGGTTGTTTTTTTCTTTTTTAATAGAAAAGGCTTTTTTTCAAATGCTGATTTTGCAAACAGGGGCATTCAATTGGGTGGGTTTCGTCACAATTTTATATCAACTACTTTAGCATGTACTTCTAAATCATTGAAGGCCACAATGGCAAATTTTCTCCATTCACAGCTGAATTTTTTTTCTGGCATCCAGGGATACAATCACCAGAGGCCCTTCCCATGGCTCAGATTTAATCTAATTTTGTAAGAAACTCTACAGACTGCACAAGCAGAAGCCCAGCCCAGATGATGATAGCAATCTTTTCTGGACACATAGGAAAGGAGATTACAAAACCGGTGTGAGCCACAGTTTTTCTTCATTTGCTAGTCTATACTCGATGGGGCATAACTTTGCTGCTGCCTTTCTCTGAGTGGAGCAGATCCTTTGGCTCCAACCAGTAGGCACCTGTACTTTGAGATATCATGCTCAGTCCTAAAAGACAACTCAAACAAAATTTAAGTTAGAAAAAATTATTTTAAACCACTCTTCTGAGTTTCTACCTCAACAGGTGGCAGTATCTGTAAGATAATCCCCTGTTCCCAGAGGTGAATAAAAAAGAATAAGGGATAGAAATTGCAGTGAAGAAGAAGCACAAGCACTGATAATGTAAGGTTATGCAAGAAACTAATCTAATGTACTGGAAGCAATTTAGCTATAACACAAAACTAACATTCATGGGAATTTTTTTGCAACCCAGAGTTTCATGTAATATAATTTTGGAAGATATTCCTTTTAGAAAGTTCAAAACACATGAAAAATATGAAATTGACTTAAAGGACTGATTTTATATCCAAAAGATACCGTTCAAAAAGCTTTCATATGCTCCATTTTATTCTTTAAACTTGTAAAAAGGGAGGAATTTGAATCTATGGAATTATAATTGTTCTGAAAAAAAAGTCTGTTCGAAGACTATTTCCTTTATGTACTAAACTTCTTTAGACACCTCAAAGAATTTTAAGTTGTATATCAAGAACTGCCCAAAGATAAATTAAGATTATTCATATTTCACTTTATCTCTGGCCAAAACGGTGCCCTCAGATCCTCAAGTCATTTACAGTGATTTCTGGAGTCTATTTCTGCTATGCAGGCAACATTTTTCCACTTTTACATGGAACAGTTCGAAAAGAGGAGTAATCATGTCTCGACCACTCTTTCTCATTGGTAATTTACTTGTTCTTTTCTGGTTTGTTTGGGGGGGTTGTGGATTTTTTAAATTTCTGTTGTTATTGTTTTGGGGTTTTTTTAAATCTCCTTAAATTTCTGAGATTAAAGGCCAATTAGTAATGTTTTTCCATAAGCTAGAGAATAACTTTGAATATTTATCAATTAATGCTTTGCAAGTTCACAATCTCATTTCACAGTACATTCAAGTGAATAAATATAGGCTAAAATTAGACAAGTATTTCAGGTATGCAAAGGGCACAGTGTTAAAAACTACACCCAGTGTGGTGGGTTAACCTTGGCTAAGAGCTAAACTTCACATCAACCACGTGCCCACTCACCACCTCACCCCTCACAACAGGACCAGGGGAAAATTTGAAAGAAGAGGAAGCACCCAGGTTGAGACAAAACCAGGGAGATTGCTACTGGTTACTGTTGCGGTAAAACAGATGTGACTGGAGGAAAATTAGTGGTGGACTTGGTAGTGCTGAGTTAATGCCTGGACAGGATGATCTTAGATGTTTCTTCCAAACTAAAAGATTCCATGATTCTGTTTTCCCAGAAGGGGCTGATGGGATCAGCTGTGTCTCTGGCTGGAACCAGCTGGAACCAGCTGTGTCTGGCATGTGTCACTCCTGACCTCGCCTCACAAAGACCCCTGTGGTCTTAACCGCACAGGAATTTGGCCTTTTCAAAATGAGAAGAATCTGCTCGTCTGAGATTTAAGGTAGATGAAACCATAGGTGGTTTCACTGCCATTGCTTTTGGCTACCCATAGATCAGTCACCACCATTTTCTCTTTTTGTTTGTAGATATGTGTGTCTGCGTTTTGAAAGTATTAAAATTGGTGTTGTTTGCATTTATTCATACAGAAGTTGTTTTGACTGAACTGCTAGAATTGAGTCCTTATTCAGGAAAATATAACTACTTCAGAATGGCAGATAAGTATATGTGTTTAAGCACACTCAAAAATCTCACTGAAGTCATATGGTACAGCCCTGGCTTCAGATGTTGATAGGGGTCACTGGTTAAGGGAAGGTTGTCCTACTGGTCTAGTAGCCTAGCTAATAATCCTATTGCTGATTGAAACTGAAAATAAAGAGGTCTTTTGTCCAGGTGGCTTATGCATCTAAGTTTTCTTCTTTCAACAGAGTTTTAGAATGTCTCAAGAGGCAAAATCTTCCTCATTTCTCTCATAAGTGAAATTCTTCTGGCATATAAGGGTATAATAACCACACTTTAACTTTACACAATACAGAGTTAATACCATATCAAAAAAAGATTGCTGTGAAGAGCTATAATTTTATTCTTATAAGCGCAATTAAGGCATGAAAACTGGGTCTCAGTGTGCTCATCAAGGGGCCACTCTAATTATTAGACCTATAACCTTTGTGAAGGAAAGAAGGAAAGTAACAGAGCAGCATTGATTTGTGAAGATCCAAACCACACAATGGCATTTAGCATGGTCATTACCACAGGCAGACCTGCAGTGCTTGAAATGACTTTCTACTAGACCAACAGTGAAGGGAAACTGTGAGCCATCTAAGCTTGAAGGAAATGGCTAGAAAATGAGAAAATCAAGGAGAAATAAGATCAGTAAGGGTGTACTCTTTGGTTCAAATGGTTTCTCCTATTGACATTCATGGGAGATGCATGAGTATGTGTGTCTATGAATCAAGGTGCAAAAGATTTCTGAGTCTATTTACACAGAATCACTGAATTGCTTGGGTTGAAGGGTACTTCTGGAGACCTTTAGAGCAGATTGTACAGGATAGCATCCTGATGTGTTTTGACTATATCCAGAGAAAGACACTCCACAGCCTCTCTGGGTAGCCTGTTCCACTGCTATCAGTCTTGCAGTAAAGATTTTCCTCATATTCAGTTGGATCTTCCTGTGCATCAGTTTGCATCCATTGTACTTTGTTCTGACTCAGCATCATTGAGAAGAGTCTTGTCCACCTTCTTGACACCTGCCCTTAAATTTGTATGCGTAGATAAAATCCCCTCTCAGTCATCACTTTTCCAGGCTAAACACACAGTTTCAGGCTTTCCTCATAAGACAGATGCTCCAGTGCCCTCATCATATTCACAGCCCTTCTCTGGACCCTCTCCAGTAGTATTTTGTCTTTCTTGAACAGGGGATCCCAAAACTGTACACTGAACTACAGATGTGGCCTTACCAGGGCTGAGTAGAGGGGTAGGATCACCTCCTGTGACCTGCTGACAGTGCTTTTCCCAATGCACCCCAGGACACCTTTGGCCTTCTTGGCCACAAGGACACACTGCTGGCTCATGGATAGCTTGCTTTCCAGCATGACCCACAGGACCTTCTCCACAGAGCTGTTTTCCAGCAGGTCAGTCCCAGCCTGTGGTGGTGCTGGGGGTTATTCCACCCCGGGTGCAAGACCATGCATTTGCCTTTGCTGAACTTCATCAGTTCCTCTCTGCCCAACTCCACAGCCAGTCTAGGTCATGGACAGCCTACGTGTATATCAGCCACTCCTCCTAGTTTTGTTTCATCAGCAAATTTGCTGAGGGTATACTCTGACCCTGCTTCCAGATTGACCTAGCACTGGCACCTGGGGAACTCTGTTAGCTTCAGGCCTCCAACAATGCTCTGCACCTTAGGCCACAACCCTCCGAGCTCTGCCTTTCAATACACCTCATTGTCTATTCATCTAATGTGTATTTCCCAAGCTTACCTGTGAGCGTGCTATGGGAGACGGTCTCAAAAGACCTGCTGTAGTCTAGGTGAGCAACTTTCTCTGCACTTCCCTCATCTACCCAGCCAGTTATTCCATCATAGGAGGCTATCAGATTGGTTAAGCATGATTTCCCTTTATGAATCCATGTTGTCTTCTCCTGATGACCTTCTTTTCCTCCGCATGCTTAGAGATGCCACCCAGATGCTTAGACATGGCATCCAGGCTGAAAGTGAGGCTGACTGGCCTGTAGTTTCCTGGATCCTTCTTTTTGCCCTTTTTGAAGATTGAAGTGACTTTGGTTTTCCTCCACTCCTCTGGCACTTCTGCTGTTCTCCATGACCTTTTAAAGATGATGGAGAGTGGCTTTGCAATAATATCTGCCAGCTCTTTCAGTATTCATTGGTGCAACCCATTAGGGTCCACAGATTTGTTTGTGCCAATTTTGTCTAAATGACCTCCAGTTTGGTCCTCCTTGACCAAGAGAAAGTCTTCCCTTTCTCCAGACTTTCTCTCTTACCTCTGAGGTCTGGGATTCCTGAGGAATGGCCTTAGCAGGAAAGACTGAAGCAGAGAAGACATTCAGTAACTGCACCTTCTCTGTATCCTTTGTCACCAAGGTGTCCACCTCATAAAGCACCAGGCCCATATTTTCCCTAGTCTTCCCTTTGCTACCAATGTACTTGACGAAGCCTTTCTTGTTGTCCTTGACTTCTCCTAAAAGATTTAATTCTTAATGGACCAGGGACAAGAATCAGATTTATCTGATTAAAAAAGTTGTAGATATTTCAAGTTTTAGATGTATACCACTTCTTTTAAATGTATACCACTTAAATATATATCACTTCTTGTCATAAAGGGAGAATCCAAAATAAACTTGAGAACTTGTACTGCAAAGTATTTCTCACTGTTTTGATTAAAAAGGGAGCACAAAGAGACTGCCTCTGTTGTCGATCCATATGTTTTGTCAGATTAATATCAGAATTTAAACCAGTCAAATGTGCCTCATATGAGACTAAGGAATCTTACCACTTCAGATACCTGTTGTGATCTCTATATTTTTCTGCCATAAGAAATGTTATAGCTATGTTACTTTTATAATGGGAAACAATTTTTTTATTCTTCCATTGTGTTCATACTTTTAAATAACTATAGTTTTTCAGTAATTTTCAAATACCCAAAGAAAGTAATGATCCAGGAGAGGCCAGGCATGATAAAAAATCCAATTTAAAGGTAATTATTTGGGAATATTGTATTACTGAAGGCAGAAATTATTACTTACTGAACACGAATTAGATAGTGACCAGGAAAAAAATTTCCTAAGCAAGAGCAGTGATATGGAAAGGGAAATAGATATAAAATTAATAATGTCTTAAGGATTACTAAGTGGAGGGGACAATAAAAAAAGGATAGATTAATAACTGTCTTGTAGCACATTTCTCTCCAGCCATTTCTGTCTATAGTTTTGCATACATTTCCCTATTTAGGCTTCAGTCCCACAGATAGATGTGAGAATAAAAGTTGACTCAACATGAATGCATTTATGTTTATACTTTGTTACAGCTTCAGGATCTGAAGAAGTGGGAGTGACCTACTTCTCACTGTTTGTAAATAGTTGAGGTTTGTGAGTGGTAAGACTCAAAGGGAAAGTATATGTTTACATGGATGACAAGAATCTAGAACCAGGACAACTAAAGTAGTTATTGAAATCACAGCTAATTACTTCTTCAGCACCTTATATAATCTTTAAAATTTGTTAGAAGCCCTTAATGCAGTATGTGTTGTATTCTGTCTGTAATTGTCTTGGAGAGTACTTAGAAGCAACTGCTTACTTTTTTGGGGTTTTTTTGACCCAAATAGGAGTTTGGGTCAAATTAATCAGTGCCTGATCCAGTACTATAATTTTGGGGATCTAATCACCAATAGTACTTTTATCCCTGTTTTAAAAGGTGCTAAGCCCTTGCAATTATCATTGAAGTCAGAAGACTCAGTATTTGGAGAGTCCACACCATATCAAGCTGAACAAATGCTAAGAAATGATGCATGCAAAACCCAGGAAAGTATTTCATTGTGTAGGCAACAAAAGTCATGCTCAGCTGAGGAATATCTTCAGTGGGTTATCTATATTCCAATATGTTTTAAACCTTCCTTGTGCTTAGGAGAGGAGTTGGCAGTATATGGTATCTGCATAACTTGTTGCTGAATGCTGCAAATCAAATGCAGAAGTTATGTCCTAAGCTAAAATCTTCCTTGTATCAGCTGCCCCATTTACACTTTTTGTGTTTTCTCCCAGAGTTGGGAAAACAGTCCATCCTTGTCATGTTGTCTCACCACCTCCAAGATGTTCAGCTCAGCAGGCAGGTGATGTAGAGGAGAGAATGAAGAGAGTGGGAGTCCAAGCATGTGTGAACACTGTGTGTAGCTAGAGATCTGACACATTCCCTCCCAGAATTTCTCCACTTACCCACACTCTTCTCTAGGTATGTTAAAATCCACACTGTTTCAACATAGGGAAGTACAGATGAGAAATACAATTATATTCCCAACTGCACAACCTCGAGTAAAAATACTGTCTAGTGGAAGGGTGTTCACTAGGCAGAAACCTCCTTTGAACTTTCATGTGTACATACTTGCCTGCAGTCAGGCTCTTTGCCTTCAGAACTGATCGAAATCACACTTTTTTAGTGTAAAAGGTAAGAAATGCACTTGGAAACAGGTAGCAAAATTTTTACTTTTGCCATCAAATTTGCACTAGAAATCATCCCTCTTGAAGTGCTGTGCCACCACTCAGCATATTGGTATTTTGTAGATAAGTTTAACTTTGAGAAATCAGCATGTCCCTGAGATTTTACATATTACTTCCCTTATATTATTTCTGAGTTCTCCTGACAATAAAAACTAAGAGTGGAAGATCCTTCTGTTTATGTTTCAAAATAATCAAATTTACAGAGGCGATGAACAGACTTTATTTCAAGGCCACATTTTTAGAATTGTTGCTAAAAAAATCTTTCCTAGATGGGATGTTAAGTTTGAATCCCCTTACAGAAGTCAAATTCTTCCCATGTCCTCCCACATGTAGTCTTCTTCACACCCACATGGGTATGTGACATGTACCCACACTCACTCAGCTTAGCACTGCCACCATGTACCCTATTACCTCCTTCAATTTCTACATTTTTAACATTTTTTGCACCTTCACAGAAGGACTTGACTGTTTTTCAAACACCGAAATAGCTTTAATGTAGTGGTTTAGTGTGCGTTCTCATTAGGATTCATCTGCAATGCAGGGCATTTCCCCTTGACCCAGATACAAAAGAAACATAATCTAAATAAATGAAATGGAATATTTTTTATTTATGAAGCAGAATTGTGTAAACTTGGCTGGATGTTATCTGATGAATATATTTCTAAACTCATGCTTATTTTCTGTTGCCCCTTCTAGTTGTATCACTGGGACTTCTACACTGGACAGATTTAACTGATCATTTATGTTTCTCTGAGCCTTTAAATGCTGCCTTGAAGTTCAGAGTGGTATATCACAAGAGATACTGTGTGAGTTTTTTAATAATCCTTTTATTTAGAGCAGACTTTTTGTAAAACCTGGCGCCCTCCATTATTCTTGACTGATGAGTATATGTACCCTAATATTTTAACTCACCGACTGCATGTTCTACCATTTATATTTTGTACCAGTACTGAGAAAGGTGCAAACACTCAAAGGTGCATGAGGTTTCAGTATCTCACTCTGTTTAATGAAGCTGGCAGTACATGTGATATTCTTATGTACATCACTTCATCCAGCTGAAGTGACCAAGTGCATGTCCCACTGACTTCAAGGATACGGAATTACCTCATTTGAATGTATGTCAGCTGTGCTCCCTGATTTCTGAGGAAATACTGAAGAAAATATAAATATGCCAGCAGTTCTGATGTCAGCCATGATCTGATCTCCCTGATTTAGATTTCTATATTTCATTTGAATTCACACTGCATTAACCATATGTGAGGAGTGCATTATGTGAGGATTTAGGTGTTGCTTATCCTTCTTTTTTTAGCGGTACAGGAATCCAGTATTTTACAGCACTAGATTCTCTCCTTCATTGTGATTGTTCCAAATTCATGCAGATGTGGAAAGCTGAGTAATTGGTCAGTGCCTGCATTGATATTTGTGACTCAGAACATGGATTCAGCATATTTCTTAAGAAAATGGGGGCAGTAAGACACCAGGGTCTCCCCATAGAGAGAAGAAAATCAGAATGAATTAGGGCATTATACAATTAGACAAGTTACATGAAATAATTTCAAGATTCTTTTATCAATTATTTTTCCCTCCTTCACAGGGAAAACAATTGTTTCATACAAACTATTTTCATTGTATTTCCTGCCAGATTGAGTGCACTTATAGATTTGCAGTAAAGCAACAGTGGACAACTAAGTTCTGAAGCAGACTTGGCTTTAGTATTATTGACAGAATATACTCTGTGTCCATGTGGATCTCCTCAAATACTTCTTGAAATTCACCGGTATTTCATTTTCACTAAGAAAAAGAAGGTGGCAAAAATTATAACTATTTAAACAATTCCATTTCTGTGTACTTCTATGAGGGTTTCTTATTTGTCTACTTGAAATATTTTTGTATATTGCACAGTACAAAAGAAAAAAGCTAAAATAAAATTGAATGTTGTCTAAACATAAGGCTTTTAGAGAATAACATCTTGTACTACTTAGTTTAAAAAGAAATTTGAAATTGTCAGGTTTTGCACTGATTCTGAACACAGCCAAGTTTTGAAATCGTTGGATATGGCATTTCTACTCTTGGTACTGGATTTGTAATGAATTTCAGCTTGATTCTGCTTTTGTTGCTGTTGACCACAGAGGGCTATGTTGACCTCAATCTAGTCCCCTTTAGCAAATTATTCCACTGCAATATTTCTCCCTTTAACTTGGTAAATTCAAGTTCCTGCTCATTATTGTCCAGCTATTCTTCTGGCTGAGCATTACACAGAAATTTAGAGAACAAGACTCTTTTAATTACTTTTTTCCTCTTTCCAGTCAGATGGCTGCCTTAAAGCAATCTGTTTTGATGAAAAACAGGATTTCTTTTAAGATATGAGTTTTTCTTTTTTTCCGCTCCCATAATTTTTGATGGCACCTGGGGTAGGAAGGCCTGTTACCTGCAAGAAGGAATGTTATATATGTGGTGCTTGGGAGAGAGGCAACATACGGGAATGGAATGTGGAAGATTGTCTTGTCTTGCTTTTCCTTTTCCCGTTTACTTTTGCCTGCTTGTGTCTACAATCCTTTTCCTCCCCTCAGTTGTTTAGTGGGTTCTGGTTTTTTCTTTCTTTTTTTTTCCTTCTTTCTTTATGACTTTTCAGAGGAACTTTGAGAAAGTTAGCTCAATTTTTGCTAGTAATTATCCCAGAGGGGTAGGGACTAATTGCTGTAATTATTACTTGGGGTCATATGGGGAGATTTAAAGCCTGAGGCTGGCTATAAAGGAGCAGGTTAAAAATTAGCTTTCCTGAATTTGAGAGGCAGTTGATAAATCCTGGTGTTGTGATATTCTTAACTGCTAGGAGAGAATCTGATAGAATAGATGGAGCAAATGGAACAGAAATATGTTTCTATTTCTATTTACCTGATTTTTCAATTGGAGAATAGTTTAACAAGATATGGTTGCAATGAGATTCTACTTTGTTTAGAGAAATTATTTTTAAGAGTGAGTAAGAGCGCCTCGTGAGAACACCAATATATAGATGTAATGAAAGTACTAATTCCTACCATCATAACAACAAGGTGATTTAGCTCACTTAAGCAGAACAAATTGTAAGATCAGGATCAAATACAGAATCAGGTAAAAAAAGTAATCTGAAAGTCAAAAAAAGTAATCAGTAGTTACTGAAGACACAATTCAGTCATCATGTAAGAGATTTGCTAGAGTTCAGCAGCCATGTCCAGCGCTGAAGATATGCTTTGGTAAAGGTTTAGGTTCTTAAACCTTTTTAAAGTCTTTTAAAAAGAAAAGTCTTTCTAGTTGTCGGCATAACATCCAGTACAAATGAAAACCTGCTTGGAGATTCTTCTGGTCATTTTATCATTAATACCAATACTCATAGTCAATATAGACCTGAAAAAAATCCTTTGAGGGGTCCTCCTTCATCTTTCAGGAGTAAAACTTCAACTAGCTCTCATACACTAAGAAAGAAAAAGAAAAAAAAGACAAAAAAAAAAGAAAAATGAAAAAAGGAGTGGGAAAAAAGACCCATGGAAATAAAGCAGGTAAGAATTGTTTCAGTTATTTCTGTTTGGACATGATTTTTCTTTCTTGTCTGGACAAGGTCTAAAGATAGGTTTACACCAGTTTTGATTAATAGATTAAAACACATCCTGGTTTTCATGCCAGAGCTTTCCCTTGTGTTAAGTGACAGAATGCATCCTGACCTGGCAATAGGTTGTGTATGTGAAATGGGAAGGAAAATTTGTCTTCCAATTTCTAATCCCTATTGTAAATCTTGTAAGCACATGTACTCACCAGGGCTTTTTTTTTTTTTTTCTTTTCTTTTCTTTTTTTCTTTATATTAAGAGATAAAAGGGCTTATCTGGTACTAGCAGGTACCAGTAAACATAGCTTAGTTTGCAGTCACCTCATTCATTAATGGCTGACTGTAATGGTGGGCAGTGGGCATGAGATTCTAATGGGAAGGCAGATTGCCTGTCTTGTCAAGGTTTTGGAAGTGAGTGAGAACTTAGTCAAAAGTGTAACAGAAAAGCTGTTATGTAGGTTATGTATAATCACCACACTCTGCGAGGTGTTGATGTAGATTGTACCTAAGCCTTCACCTCACATAAAATGGTGCTCACACATTTAATAAGGAGACTTGATTAAAATGCCATAAACACACACTTCTGTAAGAAAACAGAGGTTAAAACAGCAGGAGGTGTTAGAAGAAGCCAATAGAAGACTATGGGGGTGTTTTCTAAAGGTTAGAAGAAATCACTCCTGAGTAATTCTATCTTCCCCATACACATGTAAAGGATATTTTGATATTTTGACATTTCAGTTGAAACGGGCAAAAAAACCAAAACAGCAACCAAATAAGACAACATCTGTCAGAAAAGCAAGTGAAAATTTGCTGTCAACAAAACATTCCATTAATTTTTGTGCTTGGGGTCTTGGAGACTGGTGATGTTTGAAAATAGTCTCTCTCAGCATTTGAGTCGTTTGTTTTCAAGGACTCATAGAAAACTAGGCAGAAAGGGACACAGTAGAGAGTCATCTTATCAATTCTCCTTCCTCTGAGTTAAACTAAGAGCTACTCTAGCTATATCAGCCCAGACTGCAAGAACAGCTGCTACACTGAGGCAAGAGAGTCCCAACCAGAACTTTGCAGCTCTCAATAAAACCTCCTGAGTCTCACCTGCTGTGGTAAAGCACAAGCAGAACACATGCTCACTTCAGCCCTGGCACAAGAAGGCACAGAGCAGGAAGCATCCTGTGCTTTTGGAGCAGCCCTTGCGGGATATTTTACTGGCTGTCACCAGGCTTGTAAAGGCAAAGTGTCACCTTGACCTGTGTCTAAGAAGCTGTGCACAGGACAAATTCATAAGGTCCTTTACAAAGTAATTGTTTGATTTTAATGTTTTCTAGCATGTACCCACTGAATATTCCCATGATTAGTATTGTCTTGGTAATGGATAATCTAAGATGTTCTTGCTTTATAAGAATTTGTTCTCTTAAACCCCCACTGTGTGCATACATATACACAAACACACACATACACACAAGTTACGACAAAAAATTTCAGTTGAGATCTCCAGCAGCTGAAAAGCATTAAAAAGACCACTGGATACATGTGCAAGCCCTACTGAAAAGTCACCAGTTTCAAAGATCACATAGCCCTGCCAGTGTCTTTATTTTAATTTGCTTGCTTTTCTTCCTATTTTCCTATTCTGGGATCAGAGTCATGTTACCTGCTTATTACAGATTACGTTGTGCAATTTGGATATTGGAAATTATATTAGAGCAAATTTGGGCCCATCCAGCAGAAGCATCAACTGAGGGTACAGCCCAGCTCTCCCTATAATTATTGTGTAATGTGGTGAGAGATGGTCTGATACCCTGTTCTAGAAATCTTTGGTTCTTTTTCAAGTGCCAAGACATGGGCAGTGAATGGGCTGCACCATCTTGGGGATGGGGACTTCCCTTAAAACAGTCCCTGTGTGGAGGAAAGGAGCATACTTCTCCTTTGGTCACATAAAACACAGGTTTCCATGGTCATATTCCCAGAGAAGTTGATGACCTGTTAGTGAAAGGTAGAGGAATAAGTCATCACAAAGACAGCTGAAGTTTCAGGGATCCAATATGTTGTGTTTCTCTGAAACGCCAAGGAAACACATAAGAGCAGCAGATTCAGACAACTCTGGGCTTTATGATGTTTCTCCAGAAAGTAATTTTGGTTTTTAGTCAGCTTTTTGGGAGGAGAAATCCTTGACTGGGCCAGACTCATCCTGGTGCATCTGATCTTTAGTATCATTAGCTCCAACTTTTCTCCAGCTGCATCAAAGACTGAATTTAAAAACAAAAAACATTAAGCCCTCAGCATCTTCTTGTGCTATATTACCCAGAAGAGACTTAGATGTGCACCCTCCACCATTACACCCATACCAGTGGGAATACTCCCAATAAACTTTAATATATTTTGAAATGTTAATTGTCAAATTAAATATCAAAGTATTAAACATGAAATGAATAATTAATCAGGTTCTAGTGATTTTAACAGAGCAAGCCCATATAGGTCAACAGCATACCAAAATACAAAATATTCAAACACATCCTTTCCTGATTTTGGTCAGATTTTATTGTCAATGTAGGTAGAACAGCCTTGTAGAATGAGCTGTGCAATTCTGCCTTAAAACTCCTATATGGCCTTGGAAATAATTTTGCCTTTTTCCAATCTTCAGCTGGTCTCTGTCCCATTTGTACACACAAAAAGACCTTTAAAGAACTAGTGCTCTTAGAGTGACTTGAAAAATGTATTCTCTGCCTTCCATAGATATCTCACTGATCCAGAAAAAGTGGTGGATGGACAGCCAAGCCCATGATTTAATGATTTAATGTTAGATGATCTTTGGTTTTATGATTTCTTGCCACATTACAGTTGGATAACAGAAAAGTGTATGACCTGCCAAACCTGCTGGAGATGTGCTCTCAGCAAGAAAAACTTTTCTCATATGGGTTACAGAGATACCAACAGGAATTTATAAGAGCATAATTGCACCCATCAGAAAAATATGTTGTGATTGTCACCACAGTGAGACCTGCCACACAAAAAATGCTGCTTGGACTGAAGGACAGGGTGCACAGTAGCCTCAAAGTTAGTAAATTTCCAGAGAAAATTAAATTGTGTAAGGTTTAGATGAAAAGCCCATAAACACAAAACAGTACTAATACTTTCCAGCTGGTCCGAGAATGCAGGCTGAATGCACGCAGTAACAGGATAATTTTATTTTGAGATATGTTTCACTCCAGCCTTTACCACAGATTTATGTGGGTTTGGCATATATGTTCCTAACTGTACTTTTAACTTCAAAAGTGGATAATGATCAATTATAGGATCCCTTACTGCTGTGAGGAGACAGGGACAAAAGGTTGGGGGCAATGTACTGAGCAGTTCTGGCTTCAGCAGCCAGCATCAGTGGCAGTCACGAGCACTATGCTCTGCCTCTGTGGACTGAACCCATGACATAGACAAGAGTAGAGAAAAAGTCCACAAGCTCATGGATCTTTATTAACTTGGAGCTTATGTAAATTGCACATTAAATAGGTTACAATACTTCCACTTGGCAAGAAGAGAGCCAACCATCTGGACTGATGTGATTAGCAATGTTCATTCTAATATTCTTTGACTAAAAAACACATAGTTTTCTGGAAACGGATATACATGAGAAAAAATGGAGGATTTCTTTAAGCTGTATTAATAGTGGAAGTTGTGCTGTGTAATTCCAATTCATTTGGGTAATGAGGTGTACTAATTTTTAGGCTCAGTCCAGTTTAGACACACAGTATGCATATGCCCTGTAACAGGAGAGTTTATTAATTATATTTAATTGTCATCGTTTTTCCTAATGATAACTGTGTTCACCCCTGTTCATTTCGTTTCTGAAATGGTGATTATTGAGGATGGGGAACATGGATGAATAGGCAGCAGAACTAAGGAATCATGGGTGTCTGCATGAAAAAAATTGGCCCTCAGCAAGCCAGCCATCAACACAGTCATCCAGGGCCATCATGCTCCAGTGGCTGGGAAAGGAAAGCTTGTCCAAACCCATTGCTGCTCTCCAGTGGCAAGCAGACTAGTCGTAAAGACAAGGCAAGTGCCTTTCATATATGGATGTCTGCACCACGAGCAGGCTTAATTAGAATTTTCCAATTAGCCGATTGCACATTTTTTATGGGGTTAAGTAGTGGTAACCTCCACAGCACTTATAGTAGGGGTGTTAGGGCTTCTAGGCCATAAAAACGCCACCAGTAGGTGGAGAAAAAGCAACATGAATCATGCACACAAGCACACATTCACTCAACCCTGGAACATTGCTGTAACATGCAGAATTGCATTTTGTCACCAGGATACTGGTTCCCAAGTCCTTTCCAGCTGTAACTCTAGATGTAGGTGCAAATCGAGCTTCTGGCTTAGCTCCAGAAACAAGAACTGCCATCATGACCCTTGAAGCTGTAGCGTGTATGTTTGGAAAAGCTGCATTAGAGCTGTGATGTAGCCTCCACACATGTTAATACCCATCTGCCCATCTGCAGTGCTTGTATATTTAAGTGTTGTTCAGCTTCTCTGAAGGTGCATCATGTACGATATACCCAAGGTCGCATTTCTACATTCAAGAAGACAGGAAAGTATTGGTGGTATTCATGATATTCTGGCAAGTAGAAGGACCTTGAATTCTGTGTATGTCAGAGGAGATCTGGTGAATGCTCCATGCATCTAATGCCTCTCTTGTCTGCACACGCACTTGCATTTTCTTTTATAATGTGATATACTGAGAAACTCTTCCCAATTTCATGGGATAAAACTGGGGTAGAGGGCAGATGTAAATGTTCTTTTTTGCAGTCCTCTCTTATTGCTGGACTTCAAAAATTCAATCCATAAATGAATACAATGATGAACAATTTAAGTACACATCAACCTATAGGAGAAAACTTTTATGAAAGCCAGATAGTTCTGTAACAAACATTTTTCTGTCAGAATAAGTGACAGAGGCCACATCAAGACGTCTCATTTTTGAGCCACACAAAGTCCGTACGTATTGGGGTTTTTCTTTTTTTTTTTTTTTTAACCATATGTTTCTGGGAGATTAAGTTCATTAAAAAGGAGAAGTTCTGTAGACTACCTTCATTTTGTGTGAGGCTGGGTATTCTTTTCTTCTACCCTATGGTACAATGTAGTATCTATGACCAACTTGGACTTCATATTTCTATGTTGCAATTCATTCCCTTTTTACTTTCTAAGTGTCTTCTGTGACAGTAGAAAAGGCACTGCATACTGTGGTGCAGCAGCTTTTCTTTGTAGGGTGTTTTGTGAAAAATTCTTGGGCCTTCCAGGAATGTATGTATATGCAAAATATGTCATACCTAATGACTAATAACCAGAACACGTCAGCTAGATAGATTAATAAATTTTAGTGGAGAAACATCTTTTACTGCAAGGGTTGCAGAAGAGTTTTAAAATACACATGCCCTTCTGACAAATTTGTCCCTCAACATGTTTAACCAGACCCACTAGCCAGGACAGAGGACCACTTGTGCCAATATTGCATAATGCTATCTCCCTCTCTAGATAAATGCTTGCACATCTCTTGCCAACCTTAACTAGATACACTGCATTTTTCAACTGTTCTACAAACACTTTGAATCAGAAATATGATGAGTTGGAGGGGAATGAGAAATTTCATTTTGGCAATTGAAATGTACTCCCATCTTTGTTCCTCAGTCAGCAGCATCCTGTTAAATGTAGTCATGATGACTTGTGTCTCATTCCAATTGGGACGTCTAGTCCTTTTGTTACAGCCTTTTGCTGAAGTCTGAGGCGACATGCCTTATCATATGCAATTGGGAAGCTGTCACATATATCACCCAACAAAAGCGTGGTGCCCCGGGAGAGCTCCAGAAACACTGCACATCCACGCTACCAAAAGCTTGCAGCACACTCCTAAAAGAGCAGCTCCACGTTTCAGGAAGTAACACATTACAGAATGATTCTTCCATTAAGATTTATGCTTAAAATAGAGGAGCCACAACCGCATGCATCAGCAGAGTTTTCATCAGCTGATTAAGCATGACAGATGAAGCAGGCTCCTGACCTTTCTGAGGCTGAGGCAGAAAAGGGGAAAAAAAAAAAAAAAAAAAAAAAAACAAAAAGAGCAAAACCACTTTTAAAAAAGGCAAATTAAGGAGGGGGGGNGGAAAGAGAAATGGCCTCTCTTTCACCTCTATTTTCAATTGGGCACTTCCTCAAACAAATAAAAAGACACGCTTGCAGCTGAACAAGAGGCCATGCAGTTAACTGTGGGCCCTTGAAGTTGTTCAATCAAGAAGGAACATGATACTTTGTGATTTGTCCGTTCATTGCTGCTGGGGTGGGCCATTGCTCCTAAGTGAAGAATAATAGCTATCAATTACATTTGGATCACAATAAGGGCCCTGGAATTCTTAGGCAACCTGTTATTAAATTGTTAACTTTCTGATGTCTACCTTATTATGTTAAACACTGACTTAAAATATACACACTGAAACCAGTAACAAATCTTTCCTAACACTAAACTTAGGATATATGCACAGTCTTTAACTTTTAACTATTTTTTAAACTTTGTGAAGAGTTCTGCATGTGTAAGTTTCTTTCAGTGAAGTCATACCGTGTACCTTACAAAATTATTTTGCTGTGGGAGTCTCGGCAGGGCTGTTTTAGAGAACAGGAAGTAATATCTGGGGAGAAGGAATTGTTCACAAGCTTGTTCTTAGGCAAGAGCAGCTTCTCTGGTGGAAAGTACCTACTAAATTCTCTGATCACCATAGAGGAGATGTAAACACTCAGAGAAAAACAGCTCACAGAAAATTTTAACAGAAGGCAGAAACTTTGATTCAAACTTTGAAGTCCTAGGGAGCTGGCATAGAACAAAGCAGGAAAGCAAAATGTTCACACTGGCTCGTGTATTACCTCTGACTAATTCCCAAATCAATGTTATTTTCAATCACAATGTGCCTTTCAGAGCAGGGATTTGAACAAAAATCCCGTACCTCATGCCTCATTTTTTTCCCTTCTGTTCTCCACCTAAAGACTTTACAAGCTCTGTGATCATCCCAAGGGACAGTGAAAATACAGAAATATGTCTGTAGAGTTTTACTAGAACAGAATAGTAGCTCTATATTCAATTTTAGGCAGATAGCAATCTGGAATTGTTGATCTACGTGAAGGTTCTGAGACAGTTGGATTAGGAATGTAGTTACTTTGAGCTTTTCTGGAGGCACGAAAAGTCACCAGCAGAATAGAATACTTGCAAGTGACAACATTTCTTCCATTATTATATTGATTGAACATAAGGCAGAAGAGCATGCAATTAGGTTTGTAATTTCATTAAGGGATCCTGTGGTCCCCCTCTCAAGACAACTCAGCCCTCACCCTAGTTAGCCACTAGCTCTAGAGAACCAGTGTCATCTACTATTTATCTAGTGGGAAAGCAAGCACTTGGCTGGCCAAGTAAACACAATACATCTACTGTTTGCCAGCCAATGTCAAGATCTATTAAAAAATACAATAATTCAGATAAATATTTTCAGATGTTTTTTATGCATGCTGATTTATTCTATTAAGTAGAGTTTAATCAGGCTGACTGTTTCATTTTTAAATGCAATAAATTAATCCTGAAAAGTCAAAAAGTACACATAATTGTTGCCAGGTCTGCAACTGACAAATAGAAACGGGAATTTTTCTTCTGTGGAACATTTATCTTCCTGTGATGGATGCAAATTATGAAAACTGCTCTTTAAGGGAATGGAAATGGCATAATTTTTAAAATTCAAATACACTATAAAATATCACTTTGCTATAATTTTTAACTTCAGTTTGCTGAACTGAATCATCATGTTACATTTTTACTCCATTTAAGAATTTGCATTACCTGGATTATTTACGCAGTATCCTGTATCCCTCATGTTCTCTTTTCTACCATGAATCTCTGGATTTCGATAAATCCAAAACAAAACTTTGAGCAGGTAATGTGGCAGGTCAATTAAGCATAAACCAAAGTAAAAAGCAGTCCAGAATTAAATGTTGCAATTCCAGATCAGACTGCTTAATCCCAAAATGTTTTGTTAGTTTTCCCTCATAAGAATCCCAAAATCTTTGTGAAGTCTGGACTTCCCCAAAAGATTTTCTGCCTGTGCTGTATGTAAACCTGAAGCCAGGGAGAGATCCAAGAAGAAAGTGAAGTGACCAGGACAGTATTTTATTAACCTCTCACTCACCTTACTTATAGAAAAAAATAGGCTGGCTGGTTATTTTTGAGACACGTATTGTGCAGCAATTCACTCAGGGATGCCTTCTTTTTTTTCCCAGTGATCAGATTTCTGGAGTGTTAGAGGCTTTAGGGCACTCTCACCAAAGCCCGTTGTTTGCAGGGGCTCAAGTATTGACTGATGATTTTACTGTCCAGGAAGGACAGAGGTCAGAGTCACAGTTGGAGGTTTAGCCTGTGACAGTGCTTTTGTGACAGTGTGGGAATGGCCTGACTAGCAAAGAGAGGACATTGTCTGTGTGTCTATTCTCCACTTTAAAAAAAAAGGTAGTCTTGTAAGGCTCTTTCAGCTGTTTGTAAAATAAGGCATTAAATTACTATATTTTAAAAAACGTGCATCAGAGGCAAATTGGATTCACAAAGACACTTCTGGTACAGAAATATTCTCCACAGTGTAACTTTGCTCATCCTCATAGCTGTGGTCCGAAGTAAAGACCATCTTGCTCCTATCTTTCTTTAGGGAGACACAAAAGAATAGCTGCTCATGTCTAGGCTGTGTAGGCCCTCATGTTAATTTTTTTTACTTATTTGAGCAAGAAACAGCCCAATTTCACAAAGCAGTCTCATAAAAACTGATGGTGTTTTTATCAAGAGCTTCCCATTCTGAAAGAAATATCTCCCACTGTCTTCCCATCAGGGAGAGAGCCCATCCCTTCCTACTGGGACACCCAATGCACTTTCCTTGCCTGATCTTCAGTGTTAGACAGAAGAGGAATAAAGAATTTCTCATGACAGGACACAAGTTATTCCTCCTTGCTTACTCCAGTTCACATCTGCACCATCATGAAAAAACACATACATACACAACCTGTTCTGAGCTGCATTTCAGTAGGAATGAAACAGCTTTTCCCTCTCCTCTTCCCCTTATATCAAACACCAAAAAGAGCTGAGCACACGTTCTGTATTCAGGACACCTCTTAGTGGAAGATGATCTTTATTGTTTTACAGTTCAAGTATCTCTTGCATTATCAACCTGAAAGGCTATTGAAGTCCCGTGTATTTAGGGTCCACAACCCAGAAGATTTATTTTGTTCCTTGTTCAGCTGCAGTCTTCCTATGTGACATTAGACAAGTCATGGAGTCTCTCTTAGCTCTAGTTTACTGTCTGTGAAAGGTGATAATTCTTCTTGCTCCTCTCAGAGAACTTAAATTTTGTGAGGCGCTCAAGTATTACTACAACAGAGTGCACACCAACCCCAACCCATGCATTTAGGGGTGCCCCATTTTGGCTAGGTAGACCAGAGAATCTGGCCTTCCATCAACACAATCAGAATAGCAGAAAAGAAAACTGGATGGTGCATGAGGTTCTACAGTGATTCTGGAAATCACAAACAGCTACTTCCCATGTGCCCATTCCAAACAAAATTCAGGAACCTATTTTTAATGTTAGTTAACAAAAGTTTTCAGGTCGGTAAATGTTTGCATTCGTGCTTATTTCTACAAGGAAGCCACAGATGTTCTTCAGAATTAATCTAAATGAAGCAGCATTTGTCCCATCAGAATTCTCTGTTTAACGTATACTCAATCCCAAGGAGTAAAAAGCAATCCTTATATTGCCTACCAGGTACAAAAGCAGGAAAGTTTGAATGCAAGCAAGAACAATTGTTATCAGCTAATGACTGTAACTATTTGCTGTTCATCTCTCTTCTGCCTCTCACTGAAGTTTCAGGCATATGATGAGAGAGTCAAAACGGCTCCAGAAACTTTAGCGATCTGTCACATACTGCAAGTGTGAACAGTCGAAATGATCAATGTTTGAACATGCCATGTGATAGTAATTGACACAACAAGGAAAGCTCTTACCCATACTGAATAATTAAGAATAATCAATATATTGGCAGGACTGATTCACTGCTGATCCACAAACAAGGAAAAAGCCATATTCCTTGAATCTTTTGTTTACTGTGACTAGTTCTGTCATATCAAACTGCAGTGCTGCAATAGCACTATATAAATGAGCATTGATTTCCATCGAGCATTTAGTGAAAGTTTACAGCACAGTTAGGCTGTTGACATGTGTTGCTTCAGAAACAAAGCCAAATGCCTATTTTTCAGACTGCAGTCACAAATTCCAGCTTCCAGCCGGAACAATGGAAAGTAGGTATAGAAGCAACATGCCAAAGAGCAGCAGTTCTTAATGCAAGAGGAGAGACTGCTGTGACTTGACAGCCTGTATGCCTATCTCTAAAGCTGGATTATCCTGATGTATTACAAGTTCAGAGAAGATGAATAGCTCATTTCACTAAATTGCGTGTTAAAATATATAGTTGCCCATACATAATACAGCTATTTGGCAGAATATATTAATTATAAAACACAAGCCTGTCCATGGCTTCCTTACTTTCAGGTGTTCTGTTTTTCCTCCTTGCTGACCATTTTGACATTTCTTTCAGGTTTCTCCAGATTAAACACCACATGTAATCTCACAAGCAGTGTTTGGTGTCATCAAGGTAAACAATCTTTTTGTATGTTTTTCATGGATACCTCACTGATTAAACAATTTGTTGTAAAAGTAGTCCCTTTCCCCTCTTCCTTTGAACTGATGTATTCAGCACAATCCATTTCCTAATCACTGTTGTCATTTATCTCTTCGTTTTACCTTGTCATCTACTTAATTCCACTAGAGGCATTTCTAACATCTCTGTCTAATAATCTCCGCTAACAATGCAAAACACTTTTAGCATAATAAGCATTTCCCATCTGCACAAACGAGACTCCTTCTCATCAGTCTCAAAACTAACTACTGTACATAAAAATAGCCAGGAATCATTAGAATTAAAGAAAGAACACATTCCCCTGCAAACAAGCTTCTTCTCTTTCCACTCCTGGTGGTACCCACTTCAGCTGTCTGTGTAATAGTAAAATCTACAAGTCCAGGACTGAGCCAAAGATCCCAGGCACCCATCCTATTTAACATTTATATGATCTCTAACACTGTTTTGAGCTAAGAAAAGCTGTCAATGATGCCCAAAAGAATTTTAGGAGTTTAGCACAAACCATGGGCTCATCTCTAGAGCTACACTGTTCCACAGATGAGCACAGTTTTCCTGTCTATGCCATTGCTGTGGTTTAGGAATGGCAGTCCCCAGTTCAGTACCCCCGGTGCTCCCCCTTCCCCTCCAACTGCAGGCACAAAAGGCAAAGATCACGGGTTGAGATAAGAACCGTTTACTTGAAACGGCAATCAGAAAAGAAAATGAACAGTAATAGCAACAATATTAATAATAAAAATCATAAGAAAAAAAATTATTCACATGTACAAACATTCCTGTTAATAGAAAATACTGGACGCCACCCTGCACCATGTTTTGTCATCCAGAAGGAACCTCTTTGTCTACTCTCTGGCAAAGCCCAGGCACAGCTGAGGACAAAGTCTATGCCAGGGTCTATTTATTGGCAGTCAGGGTGAGGCCACTCTGCCAGGGGTCAGACACTTCAGCCATAAGTTTTCTCTGCCAGTCAACAACAGAAACAAAGAGGCCTTGACCTTTTTATTTGCTGGTATTTATGTAGCTAAAAGGCTGCAAGTCTCTGGGCATATCTGAATTTGTGGCTGAGGCATATTCCTGGTGCTTCTGATGCCCAGGGTGCAGGTAACAGACACAAACTGGTGTGCCAGCCCTTTGGCCTGCTCTTCCCCCAGAACATGATGTCATTCAGCTCTGGAGACACTAGAATTCATCTCATCATGAGAAGTGTCACTACATAATATTTGCAGATTATTAAGGCACTAGAAACCGTGATTGTTGATAAACTAGAGCTTTATGTCATATGCCTCATATTTTCAGACCAAAAGAATAAATTTTAACTAGAGAGACTCTTCAAACAGTAGGTGGAAAACACAAGGATTTAAATCAGGAATTGGATAATACTAAGTAGATTTCGTCTACTTTAATTAGAGATAATATTTTTCTTAATCATAAAATTAAATTTATGGAAATCAATTTAAAAGTGTGATTTTTTTAAAAACAATCAGAGAAAAGTTATTTTCTTTTATATATTGAGAACATTTCCAGGCTATAAAACCTAAAAGAGAGTTTCATCACTACTATGTTCTGACCCACATCTCAGGCTGGAAATACCTGATTAATCTTGTTCCTAACAAGAAAAGCCCAAATGCATTACTTAACAAGGATACATCTACTATTGATTAGTATCAATAATTGCCAGTTCACAGGTCTTTTGTCATCAGATTTAAATAGAAAGACAAAACCTGAAATTTTTCCACATCCCTTTCTCTTCAACATATGACAGAAAGCATTTTGTTTCCTTAAAATATAAAATAAAGGCTACTAGACAGGTTGTTGACATTGTGCGTCAAATCCCACGTCCTCATCAGTTTTCTAAAAGTGCTTCTTTATTTAAAAATACCTGATTTCTGAGATACTGATTAAAATGTTTTGGTTTCTACAGGAACAGTATATAGAAATATTTCCAGCTTTTAGACACATTGTTCTTGTAGTGTGTCTATTGTGTTGCACTCATACACAAACACGCTGAGAATATATCTGTTAGTCTTTTATGTTACACCAGTGAGAATACGTGCTATGATAAATAAGTATGTTGTGTGTCTGTGTTTATGCATGTTTGTGTTGAATTCAGACATTATTTTCTTTTTTACTTCTTTTGCTTTTCGGATGCTGGATCAAAGCCCTACTTGACTGGTTTTGAGAGACAACTGCTTGGATGAATAAAGTCAACAGGATGTTTTCAAATGCTTAAAAGAATTTATAAAAAAACATTCATAATGCTTTTTCTTTAGTGTCACCCTGATAGAGATATATGATGAAATTAAAAAAATGTTCTAAGAATCAATGGTACAATTCTTCTGGATATATTCCTGTTAAATAACTACCAATAAGGAACATTGTTCCCACTTTTTCCCCTTTCATTTTCTTACATACATGTATCTATGTCCTACATCTATACACAATATTTGCATATATGTATGCATCTATATATTTAGTTTATCTATTGCCGCATCATATGGCATGCATTTAACTTTTCATGGGGTTTTACTTTGGAAAATCACCAATCCCAGGATTCTGAAAAGCTGGATACACACAATAAATATATGTCTTAGGAATTCTAAAAAAGGTCTATAAACTAGAAAAGTGACAAATTCTCTGGATAAATGCAAGGCTTAGCATGTTGAATAGTGTTATATACTGCAACGTTGTCTTCTGTTAATGTTTGTTTACATATCAGGGATTTTTTTTTTGGTTACATGTGCCTTAAAGGGGAGAATATTTTTATGGCTTTGCACAGTAGACCTCCACCCCCTCATTTACAATCGCTGAGATGGAATGTGGAGATACTGACTTCAGTGATATTTGGATCAGGCTCTCAGACTGTAATTGGACACGCTGAAATCTCTGCTGAAAACGTTCCTTAAGGCTAATGATGCACTTCAGGGGACACAACCTATACAGGGCTTATAGAGCTTTTTGGAAGGCAGAAGTTTGGATAAGAGCTTTTAAGGCACATGCCTTTCTTGTTCCTGAACAATGTGAACGTTTAATTTTTCCTACACATCTCCTCCTCTTCTGCTGCCTGTCAGATAAAAAAAGGCTCACAGATGGTTTTGTGGGGGAGATAAAAGACCCTCTTTTAACCTCTACCCCACCCCCCAAATAACTGCGTATCCAATGTGAATTTATCAGAAGCCTTATGTGAGTTTCAAAACTTTTGCCAAGTCCACATTTTCTGTTTTACCAAAAATCTAATTTCAGATTTCATTCTTTTAATTAACAGATCACAGATACTACTTTAATTAATTATGGTCTAAAAAATTAAATCAGGGAGATGTGGGTGCTTGCTTTTCTGCTGAGCTCAGTTGGAATTACACTATCAGCACAAATGTTCACTGATGGAGAGGACCTGTCCACTCTTATGATGAATGGGATCATTCTTAGAGCATTGTGTCGGATTTAGTTGACTAGATCTCTTCTAGGCTTACACAAGGGAAAAGAAACTTCCCTCATGAATTCCACAACTAAGTGCCTCATCCAGCTCTACTAAATTCAAACAATTTTAAATTCTAAATTTTACCACTGGTTTCATTGCAAAGTTGAAACTGATTTCAGACTGCCCCACAACCACATTTCGTCTCTAATGTGTGTACATTTTCCTTCAAGCAAATAGTACAGATGTCAAGTTCAAAATTCTGAAGGTGCTTGCCCAAATTTCAGCGATGTACAATGTTACAGTGTTGCACTACATAAGGTAGTCATTCTACCCTCAGAATTTTCATCTGTGCATTTTTCTTGTATTAATATATGGCCAGTCAAAAGTGCCTGTTTTCATGACCTGATGTAAAGACTGACGTTTAGGCTTGTTCTGTGCTCATTTATCTCACTCCCAACTGTGTGTCTTAGAGTAAGGCTCAAAAATCAGAGACAAAGAGTATCCCAAACTAAGGAAGGATGTCAACAGTTGAATAATTCTTGGCCCACAGCAATTAATAGAAAACCATGTTAGCATTTAAATTCATACAGTAGTTCTGCAGTTGAGAACAATAAAAGAACTGTAGCATAATAAAGGCAGTTTAGGTTGGAATGACCTCCTGAGGTCATTTAGTCCAACCTATGGCTCATGACAGGGACAGCCAGAAGAAACTGATCAAGGTCTTGTTTAGTCCAGTTTTGAAACTCCAAGAAAAACAATCTGAAGCCTTCCCATGGAAAATGAGCTTTCTAGTACCATATAGCTATTCACAGAACTACAGGGGAAGAATCTAGGACTCTGGTAATACCCTTGATATCACCTTCACCTTCTCATGTGGCCCATCACAGTCTTTTATGTCATTTGATATTTAACCTAAAGGTTACCAGTTCTGCAGCATGCTGAGGGCACCAAAGAGGTGTTTTATGAAGTCATTTGGACTATACGTGTAGTGACTGCTCTTATGACAACTGGACCTGGTGATTTAGATGGTCTTCTGCAGGTGTCCCTTCCTAGCTGAATCTGCAGATATTAATGGCACAAGTAAACCACTGGTTGCATGAATGACAGCTTGTTTTTCACAATCTACAACAGCATATTTTTGCATGTGAAATTACCTGCTTGTGACAGCATAGACATGTTTTGCATACATATCTTATGAGAGTTCCCTTTGAAAGATGGTCTTTGGATAACCTTTACAGTCCTCCTGGAAATTCATATAAATTACTTCTGTTCCAAGGGTAAATATATGCAAATGAAATAAAGAGGTCCCACCCTTCCTACAAAATTTCAGCTTCACATACGTGAATCCAAAAGATGCTTTTTACGTGTCTGCTTATTAGAGAAACCACACAAAATAATGAAAGCAATGGTACACACCTCCTGTCAGACCATTCTCTATGTAGGCATGCAAGAGACAGCCCTTCACCAGCTCTTAAGAGTTGAGAGGATTGGGCCACACCTAATTTGCAGGTTTGTTTCCATCCACAGTCCCATTCTCTACTATAAATTATTTAGACTGCCAAGGAACTGAGAAACAGTGTAAAAGAGGAATGAAATTATAGGGTGAACATAGTATGTACTAAGACCTGGGGTGCTTAACCTGGTTTCCAGGCCCCCATTTCAACATGGCTTTGCAAGCACAGCTGAAAGTTTTGATTTAATGTGGACCATGTAGATACTAAGTAGGAATGTATCGGAGACACTACCAGGTGATGGAGGAACTCAGTAGGAAGAGCAAAGAAGTAAAAGAAGATATATTCTTATGTTCCTTTGCCCCACACTGAGCTACTTCATAGTTTTTGAATTTTGTATAAAATATCAAGTCAGGTTTTCAAATAAATCTTTCAGAATCTACCTGCCAAGTGAATAAGGGAAATATAGCATGGCCAGGAATGTCCTTAAAGACTATTGCATTGTAGCCGTTCTCTGCCTGACAAGCAGCATAGCCCTGCAGCAATACACAAAAATGTTGGGTTTGCTTCCTTCATGAACAAGTAGGTGGACAGAAACAAGGCACCCAGGCCCTCCACTCCCCCATTCTGCACCTGCAAGATAATAATACCTCACTGAGAGCTATAAAGCAACAAAGAAAGGCTGATTACAATGAAAGTTCTCTTTTACTTTTTCTGCAGGAAAAAAAACAAGGTATGGTAGACAAATGTCCTTGACCGCAAGTAAAAGTTGAAAGAACAGGAAAATCCTTTTTCCATGAAAGACTAAAACTGTGACTAACATTTCTCCCCATCTTTTACCATCACACTGAACATACCTTTCATATTCTTAACAACTTTGTGGTGACAGGCAAGCCTTACCTTTGTCTGTCTAGGGAGTGAATTCTCAGCACCATTTCCTCAGTGACCTCCCCAGTGGGCCATGTTATTTGTCACCCCTCTCAGTAGAACAGAAAGAGAAAACAGTGTGCAAGGGTAATATTTCAATAAGTCTTTGCTTTGATGTCCAAAGATATTCCCTAGCATGTCTCAGCTGCAGGAAAGAGCTTTCTACAGTCTGGAACACAGGAAAAGAAAGAAAAAGGAGGTACCCTCTTTGCACATATAGCAACCTGCATTTGCACAAGGAGATGAAATGTGAGTAGTCCCACTGACTCTGTGACACAGTGCAGATGACTGTTTTCTAGAAACCTCCTACCCTTTTTCCATGCTGTAGGATCCAACATTATTATGCTGACTGAGCCGTTTATGAGCATCCTGCTAATGGTCGTACTCCAGAAGTTTTGACTTTACCTCCCTCATGGCCCAATCCAACACTCACTAAAGTAAATGAAATAAATCTCTTTAGACAGGAATGCTAACAGCACTGGAGGCACCAAGAATAGAGAGTGAAGCTGGCTCCCACCGCTCCACAACACTTCTATGTCGACGCTGTGTTAAACTTCGTATGCTTTGCCATGACGATAATTCCAGGTACTAAGGGTAGTTCTATTTCTATAATTCAAGCTATAATCATTATATACCTGCTTAGGAAAAATAAGATCAAACTTAAGTTCATATTCAACATAGGCAATATTTCATACAGGACATAAATGTTCAAAACATGATTGTGCTCTGCTACAAGTCCTTTCACTGCAGTTTTAACCTCAGATGAATGTGTGAGTACCACAAAGCAACAGGAAAATACGGCATTAGTATTTTGATTCTGAAGATTTATAAGGAAAGCTGTAGGGGGAAAACTGTGTAATTTGGAAGGAAAATGCTGCTTAACAGAAAAACATATCAGAATAGTCAAGTCCTATATCGCTGTGTTTCCCTATCTATATGAATGTTCAGAAACATATTTAGCTTTCTCTCCTTGTTATTACAGGTTGGGCTAGTCTTTTGATTCATAATCTCCAAAACATCTGCTCCTTCTTGCTTTCAGACCCCTAGTATTATTAAAATATGAAATTAAGGTGAATTTTGAAATTATCTAGAGACATAAAGTTAACCATTATTCTTTAATGAGGGCTGAAATATTTTTCTTCAATTGCTTCAAAAGTTAAAGAGAAGCTTCTAAAACAAGCTATTTGATCTCTATTATAAAAAAGGAGAAAAAGAAAGGATGTAAAAAGACCTCATTTGTCCATGCACTTTCCTCAAGGATTTTTGGGAGATTATTACTCTAAGAATAGAAATGCCAGTATACTTTTCAGAAATTTTTTTTTTTTTTTTTTTTTTTTTTTTTTTTTTTTTACAGAGAGTTGCAATATTTTTTATTGATACATCTGCTATCTTAAACCATTTTCTGCTACTTAAAACATCCAGGATTTATTCTGTAACAGAATGACATTTTCTGAAGTAATTATGTAATGTGAACTGTCTAATTCTGGATCCCCACTAAAACTGAGACATGACATGCAAATCCAGTGAAGGACAATGAACTGATGAAGGGACTGGACCACCTGACTGAGTTTGTTCAGTCTGGAGAAGAAAAGCCTCATGGGAGTCTTATCAATATGTATAAATATTTTATGTGTGGGAATTAAAGAAGAAAGAGACAAAGAATTCTCATTGGTAGACAGTGAAATGTCAGGAGGGAATGAGCACAAACTCAAAGGCAAGAAATTCCATTTACACTGAAGAAAAAGGAAAAAATAATTCTCTATCTACAGTGATGCTTTCCAAACACTGAAACAGCTTAACTAGTGGGACTGTGTTGTCTCCATCCTTGGAGATGGTCAAAACTCCGCTGAGCATAGCCAAAAGTAACCTGTCCCAGCTAACCTTACACTGAGCAGAGGCATTGTACTCAACGTTCTTCAGAGATCTCTTCCAAACTCCTGTGATTCTGTGAAATCCGGAATCCATAGATTGAAAGATCCAAAGATATTTCAGTCACATTAATTCTTTATATCAATAAGCTGATGAGACAGAAATTTGGCTGCTATGAAAATCACAAAACATTTGCAATTGAAATGGACCTCTGAAGATATCTGATCCTGCTCAAGCAGGGCCACCTAGAGCTGGCTGACCAGCACTTTGTCCAGACAGCTTTTGAAATCTCTAGGAAGGGAGTATCTGTGACCTCTCCAGCCAACTTTCATCAGTGATCAGTCACCCACACACCCTCCTAGTGCTAAAGTGTTTCCTGATCTTCAGATGACATATCCTATGTTTCAGTTTGTGCCCACTGACTCTGTTCTTGTCACTGGGCAACACTGAAGAGCCTGGCTCCTTCCTCTTTGCACTTTCATTCAAGTATCCCACACAATAATGAGACACCCACCAAGCCTTCTCTTTTCCAGGACAAACAGTCCTATGTCTCTCAGCTTTTTTCTGTAGAAGAGATGAACCTATGTCCTCATCATCTTTGTCACCCTTAATCAGACTCTTTCCAGATTTTGCACATTTCCTCCCTTGTAGTGCGGAGCCCAGATCTCAACACAGTGCTCCAAGTGTGGCCTCACTATCACTGAATAATGGGGAAGGATCACTCACCTTCCTCAGCCTGCTGACACTGGCACAAAACTGCAAAAAGCTTGCTCAGTTCTCTCTCATGTTCAATTTGGCATCCACCAGGACACCCAGGTCCTTTTCTGCTGCACTGCTTTCAAGAGAGCTGACCCTTGGTACATCCTGATGTGTGAGACTACCCCTTCCTAGCTGCAGTACTTCACACTTCTTGTTGAATTTCATGAGCTTCCTGTCAGTCAGGTGATGTTTTCAGCTGGAGGTACCTCCAAAAACTATGCATGATTGTGATTTGTTATGATTAAGATTAATCTTTACATTTCGATAAAAATGTTTTACATTGGGGAAATGGATGCTCTCCTATAAGAAAAGTATATGTAAACAGAAAAATAGAGGAAAGAGGTCCATTTTTTCTTTTTCAGACTTAGCCAAATAGAGTTAGGAAACATTTACTGAATCTAAAATACATCAGCTCCTTAATTATATTCCCGATGTCACTAAATGAACTTAGATTAATACAAAGCAGATATTGTAAATAAATATTAAGAGCCACATCAGATAAGAATTCACATCCAGCCTCCCACCATAGACAAGATAGCCCCAAAAGTACTTATCCACAATTTATGAAGTCTGACTTCTAGTGTTCTTTTCCCATGATCAACTCATATTAGATAAGAATTTTTAGTTCTTCTTTCTTTTCCTCTTTCAAATTTCCTAGTTTCATGAACCTTGAAACCTCTGTTTCTCAGTCAAATATGATTTAAAAGTAGTAATAAGTTCAAATGTTAATGTATGTTTCACAGACAAAACAGATTAACAAGCAGAGGGTAATGAACCACAGGTGCTCTGAACGCCATCTCCTTAAATCTACCCTCCAGCAAAGGAGTGTATAAGATTTTCCCAAAAAGTACTACAAAGGTAAAAAAAAAAAAACCATTCTTGCTTGCTATTTCAAGCTGCCACAACAGAAAACAGCTCTCTCTGTAATTTGCAGCAGTGACTGTGTAAGCCAAGCAACACTAAACATGGTTTAGCTGTAAGTAGTTGTGTTTCATAGCACTGCAGGTAACTTGAGGAAATCCTCCACATTGATTTAATCATGCTAATAAAGAGCCTGGGCAGTGTTGACATAAATATAAGCCTTGTTCCGTGCTAAGGTTTACTTGGTTTCTTTGAAGATAGAGCTTTCCCTAAATTACTGATTTTTAGGAAAAGTAAAAATATCTGTGTCAGTAACTAATATTCATTCCTCTTCTGCTCAGTGAGAATACAAGTGTGCTGACCTACAAGGCAAGAAAAATATGCATGTTTATCCATTCTGCCTGTAAAGGTATTAGATGAAAGATGTCTTATATTAAAACAATCACATGCTGCAGAACTTCCAACTTATGCTATTTGTCAGTAGCAATTTATACTGGGATCATCTGCTTCCTGACAGTCTCTGGCAGTTTGTTAGGAATTTTTGGTATTAACATATATTTTAAAGGTTGAAAATTCATATGATAGGTGCATATTTGATAGATGTGTGGATATATGTTTAGAAAAAGGAGTGAAAAATCCTAGCAATGTAAGAATGTACAAAAAAAGGCAGAACAAAGACAATGGCATCTTTGACTCTGTTCTATATTTTTTTCTGTCTTCATTCCTTCCTACTTGGTTTTGATTTACCTTATTCATGATTTACCAGAAAAAGATCATATCACTTAACTTTAAAAGCTGTGTGCTTTTAAAGATTTAGAAAACACATAGATTTTGACTCCAGAGATACAAATCACAGGCAATTTTTCAGAAGGAACTGTTACATAGTTATAAAGACATGTCTAGAACATAACCAGCCAGTAGAAATAGATGTCATATTTAATTTTAAAAGCATTTCTATTCTTAACTATCTTGCACAGTTTATGTAGGTTACTTGATTATTCTACCTATATTGCATTTCCATCTGTTTCTTCAAATATGGTCAACAATTGTGTGCCATTGCTGATAATTAATTTTTAAAAAAGATTATATAGTGAAAGGAAAACAGATTTTTCTCTTTAAGTTGATATGCTTTCTTGTAATATGGCTTTGGTAGGGAAAAAAAATCAGACTGAGTACAAAGAAGCAAGACAGCAAACCAGCCTAAGATTTCTCTTCATGCCTGTGTGATTGAGGGATCTTACAAGGCAGGTAAGACTCTGCTTCAGTTTTATAGCTATGGGATTTGAAAGTTGCAAGGCTGCTTAACAGAGAAAGCTAAAAGCACCCCTGTAAGGATTTAAATGGAAGTCTCATCTGTTCTACAGAAACGCACCTTTCTTACTACTGTGATTTTGATCACCTGCTGTTCTCCAATTAAACTATGAACAAGTAAAAAAGGAATACAATATATTTGCATGTGAAATGCAGCATAGTAGCAGTCAGAGGTTTTTCAAGAGAAGATCAATTTGTGAAGAACAATGTGTGTCTGTAATGTGCAGCAAAGATTTCTTTATTCTTCTGAACTGAGAAAACAAGATGCTGGGAGCTTTATTTTCTTAATGAAAGAATTTTGGGATGATTTGCCACCCACCTGGGACTCTGAGTGGCAGTGAGAGTGGAAGGTAGAGAAATACGGCACATATTAAAAACAGTTTAAAGAACTGCTGATGAAAAGGACTAGTTCAGAAGTTAGAAAATACAGGTTATGTTCTTGGCTTTATTCTCTGTTTAGTGTGGAATGAGAAATGGTATTTTGTGTCTGAGTCTCTGTTCTATCTGTGTAATAAGGGGTTTCTTTGTTTTGCAAGCTACTTTGGTCTAAATATGCAAGAAGGTCATAGTTACTGATCTATTTCAGTGGTTTATAGAGAAGTTGCACTGTTCTCAATACACACCTGCTTTGTTTCACAAGTTTAGCATTTTACATCCACAGAATTCAGAGGTAGAAAGAGGCGCATGGAAATAATATCCTTGCTGTTACAGGAGATGGGACTAAGCTGCAAGGAAGTGAAGTGACTGCCAGAAGCCATCTCACATAGCAGCAGGGCGGTCAAAAATGGCAGCTGGATCCTCTGGTATCCAGTAAAGTCCCCACTACATTAGTTCATATCTCTGTCATGTAATGATAACATAGATCTAACACAAGTTACTGCACAAGGAAGGATTCCATCTCATATTGGGCCTGTTTTCTTTTGGATAACATGATTATCTGGGCTTTCAATGCTGCAGTTCACAAAAAAATAAGCCTTCAAAAAGCAGGGATATTTGTGAAAGGAGTTTATAGCAGCACAAGAAATAAACATATCATTTAAGGTTTCCAAAAACTGTGAGACGAAAGGAAGACGGCAGGGCACTGTGTGTCTTGAGGC
>VZRN01005893.1:1020260-1056127 GCA_013397935.1 Dasyornis broadbenti | reverse complement strand
AAAAAAAAAGAGGGGGGTAAGGGGGTAGGAAGAGGGAGCAGGCCAAGAGAGGAAAAATTAGGGGGAAAAAAGAGATGGCTGGAAAACTGTTGACCAGATTCTAGCGGTGAATCTTTAAACACCCAAGAACTAATGAAAAAATATCTTTTCAAGTAATCTAGTGATTTTACATTCTCACTCACTAAAGTCTGTGAGAATTTTACCATTGATTTCAAAAGAGTTTTATCAGAGTTTTTGGAGAGTGCAGTAATATCATTGTATTTCTACTCACAGGGACAACATTTTCTTCTGAAGTAATAGTTGGTTACACCTGGTTAAAGATCCTCCAATAATCTATGACTCATCAACAAATTACAGATTTTTCATGTCAAACATTTCAATCATAGAATCATAGAGCAGTTGGAGTTGAAAGGGGACCTTGAAGATCATTCAGTTCCAAGGCCTCTGCTATACACAGGGACACTTTCCACTAGACCAGGTTGCTCAGAGTCCCATCCAACCTGACTTGAACACTTCCAGGGATGGGGCATCCACAGCTTCCCTGGGCAAACTCTTCTTGTGCCTCATCACCCTCACAGTAAAGAATTTCTTCCAAGTATCTAATCTAAATCTACTCTTTTTGAAGCCATTTCCCCTTATCCTCTCACTATATGCTCTTGTAAATATTCTTGCCCCATGTTTCCTTTAAGTTCCCTTCAGGTACTGGAAGGCTAAAATTAGGTCACCTCAAAGCCTTTTCTTTCTTCTCCAGGCTGAATAAACTATTTCTCAAAGCTTTTCCTCATATAAGATGTGCTTCATCCCCCTAATCAGCTTGGTGTCCCTTTCTGGACTCACTCCACCAGAACAATGCCCTTCCTGTGCTGGGACCCCACAGCTGATGCAGCACTGCAGGTGGGGTCTCACCAGAGCAGAGCAGAGGGGCAGAATCCCCTCCCTCCCCTGCTGCCCACACCACTTTGGATGCAGCCCAGGACATTTTTGGCTTTCTGGGCTGCAAGGGTACATGGCCGGGTCATGTCCAGCCTCTCACCCAGCAGCAGCCCCAAGTCCTTCCCGGCAGGGCTGCTCTGGATCTGTTCATCACCCAGCCTGGATTGATACCAGGCGTTTCTCTGACCCAGGTGCAATATTTTGTACTTGGTCATGATTCCCCTGGGCGCAATTACTGAGCTTGTCCAGGTCCCTCTGGATGGCATCCTGTCCTTCCGATGTGTCAACAGCCCCACTCATCTTGGTGTCATGTGCATATTTGCTAAGCGTGCACACAATCCCTCTCTCTATGTCATTAATGAAGTTACTATGTAACACTTGTTATGTTATTTCAGTGATACATGCCTATTCTGAGAAATACGATTCTGAAAGTTAAATTGGCCCTTTTTTACAGGAAAATTCAACTTTTACTTCCAAATTGCTTTTAAAAAGTGATTTGGTCAACCATGAATTATATATTCAGCATTTCATATCCAGAGAATTTTCAGCGATTTATTGTCTTCTTTTTCTTCATTTTCAGAAGAGAAAAAAATGTTACAGAGCCAAATAATTTTGTAGCCTTACATAAGAAAGACACATTTTGGCCAGTCCAAACCACACCACCTTCTGCTTCTATTGACATAGTACCTACACAGGATTTTTTCCTAGTTCTTATTTACTACTTTCATAATATTGCTGGATTCCCAGGGCAGCCAGGATAGTGACATTTTACAGTGAAACACAGTTTAAGCTGCATACCATAGATGAAAAACTGACACCCACCATAAAATATTGCAAGCCATCCCTGTCTAAATCTGCATTTCTGGTTTTGTTCTGTTGAAAAGCACATGGTATCTGCAGTATTTACTGGAAAACTACATTTATTTGCTCAGGTAAAGTTGGTTGTATTTCACAGTCCTAAAGCTAGTTAAATATTTTGCCATGCATTATTATATTTGGAACAGTTCACTCCTCAGTTAGTTAATAGGATCGTACTGAATACAACATAAAATAAAATGAGTTTGGTTTGCTTCATATTCAGGCACAGAGGTGTTTCTTCTTTTTCAAGGTTAAAATTAATTTTTTGAGGAAAACAGTTATGTCTTTCTTCAAAGACAAAAAAAAAAAAGGTAGTTCATAGAACATACCTATAAGAAACATTCAGGACTGTTACTGTTGCTACTCTGTAAACATATAGAGCATATAGATGAGAGAGTAAGTAGTGAGTGAAGATACTTCCAGAAATTATAGATATCCTTTTCAAAGATTTAAGAAAATTGAGTTAATAAATAAGCAGTAAATAGTACACTAAATATTAACCTAAATAGTAACTTTGTGTATGAGTGGTTACGTCACATACAAAACTTTCTGTTGCCATTGCAGGGTCCAGCTACTACACTCCTTATCCTGCAGTCTGTCTTAAAATAAGACAATTAATTTTTTTGTTGTTTTTGTCATTGCCACCAGTCTGCATGCCATTGACCTGGTTCCTGCAGTGCCAAAAGAGGTCTCCTAACACCAGGCTAAGAGCCACTTTGTGTAGGAAGTATTTTCATCTCTCCTCTGCATTGTTCTCATTCCTGATCCACAGTCCCAGAGATGTGGTGTTTCAAGCCCTTTCAGCTTGAGCTTTGGGTTTAGATTCCTAGAGGCTAAACCACTCTTAGACCTGTGCTCCCACCTGTGCCTATGGTTAAAATGGGGCAGTACAGCAACACGTTGCTGAGTGAAAGTGGTTTGTGTAATGTGGGAGAATGTTGCCCCAAGTCCTTCTTTCTCTATATCTTTTGATAGTATTTTTAACTTTAAATAAGCTTTCCTTAGCAGAGAAACTGTTTTGTTTTTCAAAAACAAATGAAGAGGGTACAGTTGTAATTACAGGACTGTTTGGATAGTACGAATTTCAGTCTTCCTTAAAAATAAATAGATGAGCATGATGGCTCATCTGTTAAAACACTTCTTTGGCTAGCGGAGTTTTTAGGAAGTTTATTTCTAGATGTCCGTATCAAGAAAACTTCAAACAGCACCTGTTTTCTCTTTACTCTTCATTCAGAAATCCATCCACTCTCTGTAACCTACCTCTTTCCATAGACTCAAGCATTTTGCATACTGAATGTTTTTACTAACATGAAATAACCATATTATGCTTGACACCTGCACATTTACAAGACTTTTGTTTTATTTAACTTTGTCTTTCAATTTTGGGGGCGGAGGAGGGTGTCTTGGGGGTATTTTCCAGGTATCTTTTGGATTACAAGTAAAATTTCTTATTGAAGATTTAAAGAAAGAAGAATAATTTTGGGTCTCAGTCTTTTCATTGCTGTCCATGTGTTTTTTAGCAATGACATCATTGTTGCTCACTGCTTCAACCTAAATAGTCTGCGGAAAGTAACACCAAACACAAAGATACACTAATGTAAGACCATACATGTGGCCATTTCAGTTCAGACTGCTGGCCCATCAGGCCATCACCATCAGCAGCCACAAGAGCCTGAGAAAGAAATGAAGACGATAAACATGGGCTCATGCATTCTCAGCTTACTTTTATACCTTGCAGTATCAAGACTTTCAAAGACTGCAGGTGGGAGTTGATGTCTTTGTATTTAGCTGTTCTGATGAGCAATTCTCCCATGAATTTGTCTAATTATTATTTGAACCCAGGCACTTCCATTTATTATGTATTTTAAAAGTGTTCAGAGTAACAGAATAAGCCTAACATTTTAGGAAGTCTAGGAACTTCTCTGTTGCCAAATTTTAAGCATGTGCACACTGAAAGAAGACAACTTGCTAGAGTTCAGTTCCCTGCTCTGGATCACACACCTACATTGTGGCTTAACTCCTGTTTCTGCATCATTCCTTATCCACAGTGCTGTTTTGTGGGCAGTCATAAAGAAACAGGTCTCCCAAACTCCAGTCAAGCTCCCTCGTCCCCACCCCCTGACTTTACCACACCTACTTCTCACTTGTAAGGTCATGCCGGATGAATCCCTGTTAAATGTCATGAGCTAGGTTTGGACTGAGGTTTTTCAGCACCACAACACGTATTGCTTTCGCCGCTGGATGAAATACAGTGGTAAGAAATCAAGACAGCAGAAACAATATGCATACACATAGGCATGTGTCTGCATTCCCCTAGGAGAGCATTAATAGATGGGCTCAGTGCTTGGATGTGCCAGACTGGAAAAATTAACTACAGGTCACCTAAGCAATATTTATATTGACTGTCATGATTAGAGTTTGCCTTTGTCAGAAAAATTATCTTTCCTCTGAGCATCACAAACAAGTAAACATACTGCATTTTCCTGATTTGCTTTTCCTTGAAAGCCAAAACTTACAAACCCTGAAATATTTTTACTATAAAGGAAGGTCCCAAGTCAGTATTAATGCTAATAAAATGTTTGCCTCCTTTATCTCACTGAATAAGCTTTATTTGTATTTTTGGGTCTTATTTTTTATCACTTTAATGACTTTCTGCTTACTACTGAGACACAACCCTGTCAGATTTTTCAGGAAATTATGGAACTGAAGAGCACTCACAGGCAGCCACTTGCATTTATTCAGGGGTGGGGAGAGGCCATAAGTACATGGAAGACAGGACAAAATTGCAATTCACAAAATATATAACAGAGAAGAAAAACAATCATAAATTTTTATTGAAAATTTGATATTGTATATTTTTTAGAGCATCTAATAATTTTACATCACTTGGCCCTATTAACAATGACCCCAACAGCACTGTTGGCTGTCACCATGGCATACGTAATACAGTACTTTTAAGGAAGATAATGAACACAGGATAATTACCAACACAATCACACTCACAGCAAAGCCACTGTTCTCCCTCTTCTTTAACAAGCAGCTCCTCATCCTCCTTTCAAACAGTACAACTCTTTACTGTAGGCTTTTAGACATGAGGGGCCACACATAAAGGATTCATCAGGAAGCTTGCCAAAGTATTGTAATGGGAGGTAAAAGCTTAATTGCCTCACAGGTGAATGCCTCCAGTATGGATCTAAGCTGCAATGTCTTTAAAAGAACTCAATCAGTTGTTTTAATGCCATTATGTTTCAAATTTTAAGTGCAGACACTTAAGGAAAAGAATTCCCCAGTTCAGGTCTATCTAGTAGCTCTTTATATTTGAATGACTGACACCTGTTAACATAATTAGGTAATTAGTTTACTTTGAATTATTAAGGGAAAGATCTGAAATTATAAAAGCTGTAACAGAGCTGGAGGGCTTTATTATTTTTTCTCTTTCTTTTCTGGTTTAGCTGAAAACATAAAGAGCAAATACACAGAAACATATGGTTCTAACCTTCTTGAAGAGAGGCCTGTGGGGGATTTTTCCAGGTTTGTGAAGTCAGCTCCAGGGTGATGTTATCCATTTTCAAACATTTTCTTTCCCTGTTTAGCATTTTGAGTTTTCACAGACTTCTTACTCTCCCTGGTTTTGATAAGAATCAGTCATTGATTTATTGAACTATTTTAAGAAAAGATCATTCTACTGGTATTCTCCCTTTGACCAAAACTGGGACAATACTGCAGTTCTCATAAGGAGAAGACCTATTCTCATGAGATTTCTGAGCTGATTTTCATAACAAAGAAGTTACTGAAAAACTTTTTTTGTGTTGCCTGAACCAAACCTTTTGAGATTTGTCCCCTAGTAGAAACATTTTGCTTTTAACGATTTCCCACTGATATGTATAGTGAAGACAGTCTCTGTGCATTAAGAGCAGCTTGCAATACAATGGGTTTTGAGAGCCAGTAGCTTCCCAAGCTTTGAAGCACCTGGCATAATAATGGATGTGCTGATGGATGACCTGATGTGTTACAAAGACAGAATCTAGCCTATCAGCATTATACTGATGAATTCTTTCCAGTACCTAAAGGAGAAAATTTTGAAAGGAAGACCGATTTCAACTTCAAGGGAAAAACAATAGGGATGCAGAGCTGTGGAAGAATGATGTATTGCTATTCTATAGTTTCTGCTTCTGGGTACAGCTGTCAGAGTTTGAATGTTTCCTCTTCTCGAGTAAGCTTTTTCAGAGGTTAATGAGATGGAAGCCAAGAAGACATGAACTCACAGTGTGCACTTCCAGACCAGAAAGCCAAACACAACCTGGGCCACATCAAAGGTCAGGCAAGGTGGATGTGTCGCTCTACCCTGTTCTCCTGTGATCACACCTGGAGTAGCGAGTCCAGCTCTGGGTCCCCAGCACAGAAAGGACACGGACCTGTTGGAGCAAATCCAGAGGAGGTCACCATTTTGATCATAGGAGCACCTCACCTATGGGGAAAGGCTGAGAGAGCTGGGGTTGTTCAGCCTGGAGAAAAGAAGGCTTTGGGGTGACCTAATTGCAACCTTCCAGTACCTGAAGGGAACTTACAGGAAACATGGGGCAAGAATATTTATAAGAGCATATAGAGATAAGGGGGAAAGGCTTCAAAAAGAGTAGATTCAGATTAGATACTTGGAAGAAATTTGCTGTGAGGGCGATGAGGCATAGGAAGAGTTTGCCCAGGGAAGCTGTGGATGCCCCATCCCTGGAAGTGTTCAAGGTCAGGTTGGATAAGGCTCCGAACAACCTGGTCTAGTGGAAGGTGTCCATGCCTATGGCAGAGGCCTTGGAACTGGGTGATCTCCAAGATCTTTTCAACCCAAGCCATTTCTATGGTTCTTTGTTTCTATGATTCTAAGTCTGATATTATACTAGGTAGTCTTAGAAGCATGATTATATTGTGCAGAAAAATAATAGATGCTCTGTTGCAACTTATCAATATTAAATACAGGATGAAGCTAACATATGTTATAGGGGATATATCAACATCACTTTCCCTTTGGAGATTTAAGGATACAAACCACAGAATTCCTTGTGAAACATGACCAGCGCTAGTAGCGTAAATGGAAGTGCATTGATGTTATTTCAGTTGTGTTTCTCAGTAATCTACATCTGTGATGTAAAATGCAAAAACTTCAGATGACACTTCCAAGGACCCTGATACAAATTTCTATTGGGCACCTTGAGAAAAGGCAAGTACAATAACCCTTACAGGTGGAGGATGTGATAACCACTAGCTGCAGTCTAGATTCCAGGCGTCACAGGGCACTTTTCTATACCAATAGGTTCAGACGAGATCACTCTGACTACAGCCCAGCTGATTTGAGAGTTCTAATCTGGTAAGGGCAAAAAAATCTTATGCCCAAGTGGTAAGCATTGTTAAAGACAAGTTGTACAAGTTTGGACATCAACTACACCTAGAAACCACAGGCATGGCTGAAAGCGATGCCGGAGTCTGTCTGCCTCCATCAATATAAACATATAAATCTCTCTGCATGACTTTCTTTGATGACTTTCAAAATTAACTGAACTGCAAAGTGTCATTATTTCTCTAACTGTAAAAATGAAAACAATTGTATTTCTCTATCTCACAGACATGCTAAGAGCCTTGATCAATGCTAATTCCATGTGAGGGGAAATTCAAAAGGTGCAATGTGTTGTTTGTTCCTAGCATGAGCCAGCACTCAAACTGCTCCATATCAACTTTTACACAACTCTTAAAAGCTCATGAAAATTCTGGTTCTGTAAATACTAGTGAGGGAGAGAAGGTAAAGAAAAGACAAACTCTTTTGGAAGGGAGGAAGGAAGTTTTGGGATATCCCTAGCCACAGGAGTTTTCAGAGGATCATGCAGTAGGTAGATAATTGCATTCCTGGGAACCATCTCATTCCTTCTGCTTTCTTAAGTATTTCACTGTTCTAATTGGAACTAACCACAGGGCACTGATAACAAAGGGGAGCCCATATGACATACGACAGTTATTTAACTCATCTTGGAATCAGACAGGCAGGACTATGTTTCAGGCTTTAGGTGACTGAAACAAGTAAACCATGATTAGAGATACCTAAGTAAGAAAAAATCTCTTTGCAGCAAGGGGAAGGATGTTGCACTGCTATTGTCACAAACACAGGTGACACCAAGTGTATCAAGGTCTTTAAAATTCATTGTCAATTACATACACATCTCTCTAATTTACACTTCAGAGATTTATCGAGAACAAAAGAAGCTGTGAGCATGACTGTATAAACTGCTATATTTTTGTGTGGCAAGTCTGAAGGGGAAAGATGATCTTTCCTGCTTAGGCTCAAAATAGTGACTATGCACTTAACCTAGAAAACTAACCAAAAAAAAAAAAAAAAAAGAGTGATCTGCCCCAATAAAGAATGATATAGAGAGCGCTTCATCGGCCAAGCTTGTTGTTCTGTATAGATTCATAGGAGCTTCAATATGGGATTGTTCTATAGCGGATTCATATACAGGCAGCTTTCAGTGCAAAGTTTTCCCTACTGCACAGGTTACTGGGATTGCAGGGCTGGTAGCATGCCTGCTTCTCTCTTTTACATGAGAGATAGACTCTCTGGTAGTGTGTAAGTGTAGGTCAGTGGCAAGTAAAGAAGCATATGCAGTGTTGAAGCCAGGTGTATTAACAAGAATACAGGCTTGCTCTCATCTATGCCAGATTCATAATGGCCAGAGAACTGAAAATGACAGAGGCTGGCATGACAGAAGGACAGTATGAACTGTATGTACCAGCTATAACTTTGGAGGCTAGAGGTAGCACACAGACATTATACGGGCTCTAGAATTTCTCACAAGGAATGCTCCATTAGATACAATACTGACTTTAAACTCAGATTACATTGCCAGAGTTAGATACTACATTGACAGCTGGTGAAGAGCCTGAAACCTTTGTTGACGGAGTGAGAAGCTGTGGAAAAGACTTACTACATAAAATGGGAAGTTTTTTCACAGCAAGGTTGAGGTTTGTATCTCTAATTTGCACCATCATATTTCATATAGAGAATGCGAGAGCATGGCACACAGCCTTGCTCAAGAGATAAATGTTTATCAGTCATTGTTAACTGCAGCATGTGAATCAGCACAAGGCTTTTGTCTTTCATGTTCACAGTGTATAAGCTTCACTGAAAAGGGGAATTTTGACAGTGAGTTACAACCCAGAATGGGTGAGCAAATCAAAATCTAGCTTTTAGTCATCTAAACCCAAAGATTTTGTGTTCTTTATCCAATCATAAGATTTCTAAACTGGTTTCCTGCCCCATATGTTCTCAGAGAAAAGTTTTCCTAACTATTTTATTTTTTGCTCTCTTTTACTTGGTACTTTCTAAAACTGCAACTATCAAACCAGTTCATCAGAACCAGGAATTTAACAATGAAAAACAAGCTTCTCAACCCAGGGAGCTTGGTGACAAAATGTGCTTTGGTGGAAGACTTCCTCTTTTTCACAGCCCTCATAGACAGAAAGACTTTCTACCTCCAAAGCACTCTTAAAATGAACATTCATCCAGTGAATGAATGCTGGAGAAAGTTGCTCTGAGCCACTCAGCAAGTGATCTATCACCTGAGACCATTTCTCTCACTCTTGCTTGGAATCCACTGCGGAGATCCAGGAGGACATTTCAGTAGAAACCTTATGCCACCATTGATCAGAATTAAACATGTCATTAATGAACATTTGGATTTTAGGGTTTGGTTTTGTTTTGCACTCACCCAAGTATTTAATTTCTTTTGCTTTAAGCTTTACTTCAGGAAATTAAAGGATAGTTCTGAAAAGAAGCTCAATACTGGTAAAACCAAGAACTGCAGGGACTCTCTGTTTGCATTCAAACATCAAAGCAATTTCCAAAAAATCTCCAGCACAGCAGGCTTCAATTCTATGTCTAATATTTGCACATTCTGCTTTTGAGCTGTTTTCTGCCTCTTCTTGTTGAATATATCTATACTGGCCCAGCAGAATAAATGTGTGCAAAAGACTGTTTTCCTGACCTTTAGGCCAAAGGGCATGCATAGGTGTCACCTATATCACATCGTGCTTAGTCCAAAAACCTTGGGTGTTCAGGTGGTTTTAGGACATGTTTACAGTGTGTTGTACGTTTTTCAGTTTAGGGGTCTGAAACAAAACAAGGACCACATTACAGGACATCACAGTCAGATATTTTCATGGCACAAAACAAAGGAAATATTACATGCCAAGACATAGTGCAAGGCCTGGAGTTTGGATACACACACACATGCCTGCACAGATACTGATGGAGGGATGTATAGAATAGAGAGAGACAAAACCAGTCCGATTCATTCTACCTTTGGGACATAGTGTACAGTACACGTTACCCAGCAAACTGTGCCCAGACAATTTCTAGATCATTAAACTGCTACTCTGCCTCCAAACATGACAGGAAATACCCAGCACGGACAAGCAGTTGTTCAGTGTTTAAGCTTATGCTCTGCTCCTGCTTTATTTAGCAGCAGAGATATGTCTCTCATATGATGCTTATTGCATGTGGTGTAGTGTTTCCCATCTTCATGCTTCCAATCACAGTAGAGCAGTATGTGTGATTTCCACAAGAATTCCAGCTATGTTGTTCACACCATGTCCCATGGCATTTGAGCAGTCTTGGGCTTTTTAGCTCTGAAGGCATAACCTGTGAGGCATACCTTGGCAACTATAGGTCTCTTACAGACTTGAAATGTTATTCAAAGTAAAGAACTGTGACATGAAGAGGATTGATCAATACTTACATAGCAGCTTGGGATCCCCATCTTGCATTATATACACAGAGAAGAATAAATATTGGGTTTTGGCTGTCAGAATAATCCTGCCTTTTAGCTATGCATCTTATTGAATTCAAAGCAAAAACACAAACTGAATATCTGAATATTAGTAAAGATGTACACGTATATCTATAGACCAGAAAAGAAGCATGGGTACAGAAATAGAAAGAACAGATTACATTGCTAATGCCTGTGAAACCAGTTTTAAGAACAATGCTAGTGTATGTTTTACTGATACTAAGGTTACATTTTCTTTAGCCAGCCATTATTACTTAAAATATTCCCTTGGAAAGTTCATCTTCAGGGTTTTTTTAGCCAAGAGAATATCAAACACCATTGGAGAAACATATTACCTGACACTAATAGGGTTTTAAAAAGAAGCAGACAGTGTTACTAATAGCCCTATTCTGGTCCCGTAGATAAGGAACCTTTTAATGCTTTACTTTGTAGTAAGTGAAATTTCTCATCCTTATTTAAGATAAAATGTCAGTAGTTCCTGAAAGAACATGTGAGCTTTCAGTTTAACAATTTATTAATGGAGTGGGGTGCACTACAGTTTCCAGGATCCAATTTATTTTTAACAAATTTTAGCCAACAGCTATGATTCCTGTTGTGTTTCTTGCTGACTTAATAGTCTATGTACCAAATATGTTGCTTCACCACATAGCTGGAAACAGGTACTGAAGTACAACAGAACTTATTTCTTTCTACCATTAGTGTCTGCCTCAGCTAATTAAAGACATAGTTCTCAGATCTGCAAAGCAGAGCCTAACTTCATGAGTACATTCAGTGTACCACACGGTGACATGATCTTGTGTGGTATATCTGACATATCAGCTTTTGTCTGAAATAGCAAGAAAGCAAGCATGTAACACACTGGAGATCTAAGAGATCCAACACCTTCCTCTGTGGTTAAATACCAGTACTGAGGCTTTTTTGACATTATCCTGTCCTCCAGACTTTCACTAATGTATAAATGAGTTCTACCCATTTACTTTGTAAATCAAGAATAGCCCTAACAGGACTACCACTGTCATGCAGAACTCTCTGTCCATGTGGCATTGATTTTTGAACAAGCTAAGACAATATTGAATGTGTCCCAGTTTCTCTAATACTTTAATTGTCAAAGTTTATTCCCCAGAAGACACCCCAAATTCTCTTTAATGCTTACATACCTATACACTTACTACAATCCTGAAATCATTAAAAGTTACAATAAATGGCCCGTTTCTGGACTCTATAGATGCAATGTTCCTAAACTATTCTTTTCCAACATGGTCGTGTTATACAACACCCAGAACGGCATTCAGCTAGTTAGACTAGGACTGCTGGCAAAGCTGGAGTGAGTCTTCTGAAGAAAAGAAACCAAAAAAACTGTAGAGCCTGGACCAGATAATTGAAAAATCTGACAGTTAGTTAAAGAAAACACCTACTTGTCCAGTAAACCCACCAGACCATATAAGAAGCTGTGTCAAATATTCCTCATTGCACAAAGGGAAGACTCACCCTTTGGAGAGTTCTTTCCTATCATCCAACATTCCTATCCTATCATCTAACATTCCTGTCTTGGATAGGAGAGAACAGATTCAATGCCTTTTTGATTGCAACAAAAGCTCTTTTTTGTCAATGAAAATAGAAAAAAAATATTCTTATAGAGGATTCAGATGTGATTCTGAGATAATCCCATGTCCAATGTCACCCCAGGAGCCTGCAGTACTGAGTCTATGACCATGGCCATCAAATAATATTCCAAGAGATCATTCTTACATTAGTTTTTTCTTTACCTCTTGAAAACATCTTGGAACTTTTTTTGCTCCTTGGCTGCAGATGATTAAATGTAAATTGTGAACAGTCATTGAACATTAAGAGGCAGAAATACATTCATTCACCAAATGATGGAGACTTATTACTTCAGATTATTTTTTGGAGGGAAAGTGCTGAAAAGTCATGGTTTCAGTTTAAACACTGAAAATAATTTCGTTTCTATCACTGAGACTGTTTTTTGCTTATTGTTTAGGCACTTTGGGAAAAAAACAAAACAAAACAAAAACAAAAACAAAAACAAACAAACAAAAAAAAGCCAACGAAACAAAATAAAAACAACCTGAAATTCAACAAGATTTTTAAGGACTGAAAATTTTATTATGCTCATGTCTCTCCTGTAATACATATTTCTTCCTTTACTTTCTATCAGATATTAGGAAGATGTCTTCTCCAACCAGGTCAATATATGAAAAGTGTTCATTAAAGAAATATTTTCTTAGTACATGCAAATCTGTACTTAGATAGGGGTGATAAATCAACAAGAGCTGCTTGTAAATGCCATGTGTATTATAATGGCTTATAAACAACAAAGTGGGAGAAAAATGACGTGGGAATTAAAATAGTAGAAACAGATTTTTAAAAATTTGGGCATATTTTATTGGTTAACATTTTCCAGAATTAATTTTACCATAATTTTATGTTGTATTTCAAATTCAGCTATTCTTAAATACGTGTATCAATACATATTGCTGACACTATGCTTCTTTTGGCCTGCCAGCAGATTACATTCTCACCATGGTTTCACCACTGGCAAGAAGCCTAGGAGAGCAGTTTGCAGATGGAAAGGGATGGAGAAATTCCCAAATAATCTCTTCCATTCTGGTCAGGTTCCTATGCCATGCCTACTAACCATTGCATCAGGGACCTTGCTGAGCTGATACACTGTGGCCCTGCTTGCAAAGCACAAACTTTCAGTCTGAAAAATGATGGATGAATATTAGGTTTTGGTTCAGTTACAGGTCTGGGAAAAATTAAGAGCAGTTCTCATTTTATCAGAATGAATTCACCCATCCCTAATATAGAGCTGGCAAGGTATTTTTTGCAGATTTAGAATATTGTTGCATAAGCATAGTGACTAAATGATAAATGTCTCTAATGGGAATGGAGTAACGGGCTTGAACTACTGTAGACAGCTCTGCTGCTGTTCATCACTCACAGTACTGCTAACTTCAGCTTTGTAGGGCACTAGAAAGACAGACATTCTTCTCCCACACACCCCTCCTCTGCCTCATGCTTCCTGAAATGCGGTTATAGGGATTGTTGTCATTACAACAGGAAGCACACAGACTGGATATATATAAAGTGCTGCATTTAAATTTACCCCATCACCCTGAACTACTCATGCTAACCTGAACATCTTTTTGTCCACAGTTTATTGGCGTTCTACACTAAAATTACTTGTCAAAAAAAAAAAGCCTTGATTATTGATGATGCAAATGTATTTCTTCATTATTAAGAGAATTACAATTAGCTTGGGTTTTAACATCTATTCATAATGATAGCAGAGGGCAACTTGCAGCAGAAAAAGGGTTGTAAGCTTTCCACTTACCAATTAATTCTATTATCAAATGCTAAGAAAGAAATGTGCCTGCCAGCTGTGGCTTTATTGTGTTTTCCCAGAACTAATAATGGGAAAGCTGTGAAAGTTTTCCTTTTATTACTTGTGTGTGTGTGCGTGTACACGTGCGTGTGCGTGTGTGTGTGTGTGTATGAGCCAACAATAACAACAAAAACACTCTCTTTGTTTCCCACAGAAATAATGTTTTTCAGAAGGTGATCTAAACAGAACAGCAGCATTAGTACAATTAAAATTAGGAACCTCTGTTTTAAGCTGAAATTTCTTTTCTGCTAAGCACTTCTGAGATATCATGAGCAGTTATTTTCCAGTCACGGAGATCCAAAGATAACATGAACTGGTTTGGATGAGAGACAGTGCACTCCAGAGCAAACTCATTCAGCCATCCAGAGCTGGTGTTTTCCTACTTTTGCTTCAAGGATTACACAGTGAGTCTCACTTGTATTCCTGCTAGTTTTTTAATTGACCACTGACAATTTTAAGTGAACGAAAAGCTTCTACTTGCATCTTCAATGCCCTCTATAGTCTTTTCTATGATTTTCCAGCTGTGTGTTGTAAGAAGCATGTCAATGACAACAATTTGTTTCTAATTGAGATGACAATATCAAAACTGCTTATTTGAAACCCTTCAGACACAAATCAAACTTCATAAAGCTCGAATAGTTTTTCCCTTCTTAGGTCACTATTAAATGGATCCAAATTCTGGGCTCTCAGGCAGTCTTCTTATTTTAGCATCTTATGACTGAACAAAGAATTTTAACCAATTTAATTTTCATAGTTTTCTTCATAGGATTAATTTTAATTCTGCCTCTTAATCTGTGGATTTTATTTCACCAAAACCCTGAATTTAATTTAGTTGGATTCCTGGTTCAACAAACTGGAAAGGACTATTTGCTGCCCTAGGTAAGGCCTTAGGCAAAGATAAAATGAAAATATTTTTTCAGCTCCTTTCCCAACTGGTGAAATTTCCTCACTGAAAGCATAATTTGACTGTGGAACTCACAAAGGTGCGATGTCAGCTAGGCCAATTCAACTAAGGTTTCGTAGAATAACAATGTCCAACATAATAATGACTACTGCATAGAGAAAAAAGAAATGTAACAACCAGAAAACTTTACACTTTACAGTCTGAAATTACTTTATGCAAGAGGATTAGAATGAAACCTCCTGGAGAAAATTATTAGCATTTCATGCGATTTCTAATATATTCTTCTGAATCACCTGATATTGGCCATCTCAGCACAAGGATAATAAAACAGACATTTTTTTTGGCCAGCAAATGGAAATCTGACCAAATATAGCAATCATATGGAAGCAAGATTTATGACATATGTTGTAGATATTTTAGTGACCTATAGTGATAATGCAGGGTGGCAGTGGTAACACACAGCTCACTCTATTTTAATTTATTTTATTACATTTAATTGTTGATTATTATATCAAAATATATTTTTATAATACACATCTATCTAATCAAAGTTTTATTATTCAAAGCTGTTGAAGTTTCAAAGTTATTTTTGATCAATATGGAAGAATACTGAGATGTGCCTTCCTTGTTAGTATCCCCTGATACTTGAGAGACCCTTGAAGATTACATATTGATTACCTGCAACTTGATTTTGTACTGTAAACAAAGGTTATTTCAGTTGAATTTCTTCCTGGTAACCCTTGGGAAGTCAGCAGTCACAGATTTCACAGGTTTGAGTATACTCAACACAACACTCAAGTCTGATATTCATTCCACAAAATATACATATGTTTTACAGCGCAGTGTTGAATAGCATGGGGGCTCTCCCTAGAGAAACTAGTCACAAATTCCAGCTTGAGTCTGCCTTCTCCAAGTCCAAATTTTAATGTACATATACTGTAGAAATGTATTTTTATGTCAGAAGACAGTATTTCTTCTACAACTTCTGACAACAAAAAGAAGCATCTTGGAGGAATAATGTCTAATTATTCTAGACCATGTGTATTGAGTTTACATGGCCAGATTTTGGTAGCAGGGGGACCACAGGAGGGGCTTCTGTGATAATGTGCCAGAAGCTTCCCCCATGTCTGACAGAAGCAATGCCAGATGGCTTTAGATCTGACCCACCACAGGCCAAGGCCCAGCCCATCCGAGGTGGTAGTAACACCTGTGTGATAACATACTAAAAAAGGAATTAAAAAGCTACCATGCTGTTGTAATTGTGTTCAAAGATGAGAGGAGTGAGAAGGATGTAAACAGTAGGCCTGCAGATCCCAGTCAGTGCAGAAGGAAAAGGAAGAGGTGCTCGCAGACATCAGAGCAGAGATTCCCCTGCAGCCCATGGTGCAGCCCATGGTGAAGCAGCTGTGCCCCTGCAGCCCATGGAGGACCATGGGGTTGTAGAGATCCACCTGCAGCCTGTGCAGGACCCCACACTGGAGAAGGGGAATGTCCAAAAGAAAGTTGTGACCCCATGGGAAGCACAGGATAGAGCAGGCTCCTGGCAGGACTTGTGACCCTCTGGGGGACTCACGCTAGAGCAGGCTGTGCCTGAAGGACTGCACCCATGGTAGGGTAACCCACCTTGCAGCAGATCGTTAAGAACTGTAACCTGTGGGAAGGATTCACACTGGAGGACTTTAAGGAGAACTGTCTCCTATGGGAGGGACCCCATGATGGAGCAAGGGAACAACTCCTCTACCTGAGCAGCAGCAGAAACAAAGTGAGATGAACTGACCACAAGCCCCATTCTCCATCTCCCTGTGCAACTGGGGGAGGAGATAGAGCCCAGGAAGGAGAGAACTGTCAGGAGAAAGAGGTTTTAAGATTTGGTTTGCTTTTGGTTTGCTTTGGATTCAGAGATATCCTGCTCTGAATTTGATTGATAATAAATTCAGTTAATTTCCTGAAGTCCAGTCTGTTCTGCCTGTGTTGGCAAGCCAAGAGTGAACTCTCCCTGTGCTTATCTCAGCCTATGAGCCTTTCATCCTACTTTTTCTTTCCTCTGTCCGGTTGCAGAGGGGAGTGATAGAGTAGTTTTATTGAGTCCCTGGGATCCAGGGAGGGTCAAACCACCAGACCATGTAATAATCACCTTGGTTCCATGACAATGCAATTTCTTTAGCTGCTCCCTTGAAGTTTTGGTGCGTAATTTGCAGATAAAGTGTCTCTTGCCTAGTCTGATGAGATAAGCTCTAGGACTCACGACACTTTATGTTCATTTGGAATAATTTTGCTTTACAACAAGGACTTTTAGCTTTTTGCCGTTGTTTTCCAAACATATCTGGCCCAGAAAAGGGACAAGGCTTTCGAAATAGAAACTTTTGTAGATCCAGGCAGTAACACACACACACACACAACTTATACACCCAACAAATTATATTTTTATAAAGCTCTAATTTCACAATATCTGATATAGAAAACACCACGACATTACTGCTTCAGGGATGGATTAATGTTTTCCAACCAAAATGTGCTCCTTATTTCCACCCTGTGATAGCATGTGCAGCCAGGGAGCTGGCATGGGACTGGGCAGCTCTCGTGCCCACAAGGCTGGAGGCAGGTCCATACCTGGGACAGGCTGTACAGCCAAAACTGCCCACCTGAAAGGCATCTGGTCACAAGTGGGCTCCCAGGGAAGTCTCCCCTTGCTGTGGAGGCAGCTCTGTTACTAACACACAACAGCCTGTGTCCAAACCTGTAATAGGAGCTGAGCTAGTGTTAAGCTCTTTGGAAACCCCAAAGAGAATTCCTGTCAAATATATAAAACTGATTATTTCAGTCAGGGTCTAATGTTTTTTTCACATGCTCAAAACAGGTATAATGTAGAAGAATAATTTTAATTATAAGCAAAGTAATTATTCCTGTATAGAGCCCATAGTAAATTACTACTAAAAGATTTTGATTATTTAGTTGCTTGGGTACTCATAAAACATATTCTAACATCTAAGTGGAAAGAAACTTGCAGCTTTTTCTGCAGCAGTTTATCTTTCCTGTCCAGACAAGAGGCAATGGAGCGATATTTGTAGAAAACCTTCAACAGATATCATTCCTCAAAACGGCTTTTGCAAGGTTTTGCAGAATAAGGTGAGATGGTGCATGTTCTAGGCTTTTGATTTCTAAGAGAGTAGTCAGCGGGGAATAAAAAACAGTAAGATAAAACACAATAAAAGGAAAAATTTAAGAAAAAAATTTGAAAATCCCAGCTGATTTACTGTAACCAGAGAGAAACAAAAGGCAAGAAAGCAGTGAGTTGATAGCAAAAAACATGTTAAAAAAATTTAAAAGCCTGCATTATAATTGCTATCAAAGGGAGTTTATTAAATAATGAGATAAAAGCTATCATAAAATACTCTCAAAATGCCTTGCAAGCTCTATGTTTTCCTACTCACTTCCCCAAAGGGTAAGAGTGTCTAGTGTTTCCTTTCTGGCCAAACATCTGCCAAATTCATATTTTAGTTAGATTTTAAATAGGAGCAAGATCTCATACTGTACTAATTAGTTGAGCATATTCCTTTCCCAATTCCTCTACTGCATCTTCTTTTGCAAAGACAGCCCACCAAATACTATTGCTGTACAGCCATGAAATTCCTTAAAATAAGAATATGAAGATAATAAACTGTTGAACACTCAAAAAATAATATATTCAAATTTATTCACATATTCTTAATTAATTATTAAAATTTTGTTAAAACTGAACATTTTGAAAAAAATTCTCTTAAACAGCACATTTTCGCATATCTGATAACATAACTGCTGTCTATCTATATCTGCAGTTTGTATATGAATTGCTGAATGAAAGCAGAAATGGATCTCCTTCTCTTCTCATGTAGACCATCTTTGGCTCATCCTAGATTGCTGTGCTGATTTAACGGCGTGATTTCCATGTGCTTTGCTCTCAAAGTACTTGTCTGCAACTCAGCAAAATGCGTGTTTTCTATAAACTTGATTCCAGTGACCGCAGGAATTTTATGGTCCGTTTTGGATGGGGAACTACCCTGCTCCAGCCTGCACCATATTTCTTGACCAGTATTCCATGAAAGACTTACTGCAAAGAGAGGTAAAAGAAAACTACAGAGAAACTGTGCTTCATTAACTCTTAAAAAAACAATTTATCCCATCTTTAAACTGAAATAAGCAGAGGATGCAGAAGTAGGAAAAATGCATTTGTTTTACTTTAGATGAAGTGGTTTACCCTCCCAGCCAGACTCATAAAAAAACAAAATGCTCTTTCTTTTGCAAACACTTACAATTAAGTTGGAATAGTATTTCTGTGTATTTACAAACCAGGTGTTTGGTCACACCATCCCTGTAGCACCTCTGGGGCACACTCACCTGTGTTATATTGGCATGCCCTCAAAATAAATGTTCCAGTGCCATCACACCTCACAGTACTATTTTCAGGAGATGATATCACTTCTGTAAGTTGATAAACACTGAAATAAAAAAGTCCTGTATGCTGTCACTTTTTGTCATTGTCTAGAAACTTTGTCAGGGTGCCACAGATAAAGTGAAAGCACTGAAGCACACACTAGAGGTTTAATAAGAATGGAGTATATAAATACAAATAAAAATTCTTTTACTGAAGCCATAATTTATTTTTAAACTGAATAATAAAAATTATCCGTCATAAACCTATGACAACTCTAGGTGGTTTTTACAACAGGTTTGATTTTTATCCACTATTTCATTCCTAGTTACTCACCCAGCTTCACTGTAAATTGCTAAAGAGCCTGCAAAGGCTCGCAATGCCTATCTTCTATTAGGTCATTCTTTGTAACAATAAAGGAGCCAAAGCTTCATATAGCTACATTAATATCTTTTACTAAATGTTAACTTTAACATTTAAGCAATTCTACACAGTGAGATCCTATATCTAAAAGTAATTTTCTTTACTGACAGTCACCAAAGTACCGATAGACTGAAAAATTTCTTCATCATTGATTTTGGGTTTGCTTCTTTAATGTCTTCCAGCTGAAGGTCTTGCAACAAAGGGAAGAAAATTATGACTTACCACACTGGAAGGCTGATGACAAAAGTATTCAAATATTTGTTAATACCCTGATCTTAAATTCCAAACCAAGCCCCAGTCACGGGCCAGGATTGTAGACTGGACATTGGGCATAACCCAGCTGAACTGAACCAGTTTACAGTGGTCAAACTTATCCTGTGCTTTTTGGTGTAGATAAGCATGCATTGTCATACACTAGTTAATCTACACTTAATTTATTTTAGCCTAGAGGAAAGTCTAGAGGATGGCCACCCATATTTAAATAAAGACAGCACTTTTCCTCCAGCTTTCAATGGAGTAAATGTTAGGATTTTATTAATATGCTGAGAAATGTATGTGCATTATATTCAATAAAGTGATCGTAATCTCTGCTAGGGTGAAAGTAATTTAAAGGCTATTGCTTTATGAAATAGTTTTACAGACTTATTAAAGTAATTAAGTATCTCTATAAGAGAGATAGGATTCCTCTTACACTAAAGTCTGAAGTACTTTATAGCTGTATTCCTTAACCAGAATAGTGCTTTAAATCAATTATATCCTGTTATAATGATCCTTTTGCTAAAATACACAATTTGTGGCATTTCTGTGAGGAAATTAATTGTAGCATTTTAACACAGACTCCATACATTCTGCATGCAGTATATGTGCGTGTGTGAGACATACCACACCTTTATGAAGCATTTTAAAATCATTTAATTTCTGCCATAAATCATTTAAATGGATCTTAGCCTGAGTAATTACTGTTGATTGTGTCAGTGTGCTGTTTTACTTAATAGATTGTGTTTTTCTAATTGGCCAAGATTTTAATAACAAATTACAAAAGGATATGGGGAGGATGGGTAGTACAACTAGCAGTTTTAATACATGTGGTGTCCTGAACTCAGTTAATTAATCCAAACAGTAGCATTTGAAATGACATCTGGTTGATGTAATGGGAAGTGCTTTTATAATCCTAAAATGCTCTTTAACTAATCTGCTCAGGCTTCTTAGATATGTAGTTTTAATTACTGTTATTATTTGAAGTAAAACACAGTTGGTTAAAAAAGTCTGTGGTGACTGGTATCTTTGGGGTGTAGTGTCCTTACAATGTTTTTAAATTTAATTTGGAATTCTTACCCATTAAAGTATTTTGGAAAATACTATGATTCAACTTTCTATCTTGAGGGAAAAAAGTTTGTGGCTACAGTGTTCTTGGAGTAGATCAAAGAACTTCCTCTGACTCTTAGGGCTGGGCTAGTCAGAGATGCTGTTTTACTATAATTATGCTGATTCTTTTCCTTTTTCAGATATTCTGGTCTCAAATAATAATTTCTTCCATAATAATTACCTTTTTAAGAAAGCAAAGAATCAACTGGTATGAGCAGAAAATAAACCAGCTGGCATTGTGATCCTGGAAATTGGTATATTTCAACCATTCTGGTTTAGCTGTTCCAGGTGGACACTTCTATGGAATAAGTCTTCTACTTTGCGGAAAATGGATTTCTCAGCATAAAAGATGGGACTTCCAGAATGGGGGAAGCTGTCTGGGCCAATACCATTTCCACTCAGAATCCTGAACTGAGACCACTCTGCAAGAAAGGGATACCAATTCCATTAATTTTGGCAAACTGTACAAACTGAGCCTTAGCACAATGGATAACTGAGAACAGGTCTTTCACCTCCATATAAGAACAGCTCAGGGTAAACCCAGGGTTTTCTATCCCTGCAAGTTCCATTTGCATATTTTTAGATATGGTCAGATTTGGTTCCTGTGGAAAGAGGGTGACAACAATATTTTTTGAATATTCCTCCCAGATATCAAACACTACTGCCCCATGGAGCAGGCTTCCTTACTAGTCCTAGAGATTGTATTTTTCTCAAGAATCAGGATGGTGGACAAATCCTGATTTTTACTGCCTCCTAAGTATTGAACAGGAGCATCTGAAGTAGTATCATGTGTGGCTCTTAGATGTGTGTTCTCATTCTAGGCTATGTTAAACAGATGTAAAACAGTGCCTGTTATTGAAACAAACTCAAGAAAGCTTTAAGCTCCATGTCTCAGGTCCTGCTGGCTGTCGAGATGGAGTGAGTCAGGTCTCAGCACATATTGACAAAGCCATGCAAAACCAGGCCATATTCAGGATACAAGCAGCAGCCCCTGCAAAGGTATGTCCTGTAGCAGAAAAAATTGCTGGAAAAGTTCTTTATCTACTTTGCTTTTTAAATCCTTGACTTGTTTTTAAAAGGAAGTAAAATTAAGAACAGCGTTCAAACTGCAGAAAAATTAATGGAAAATAAAATTTAATAGGTGAAATTGAAATTTGAACCTCACAGTACGCTTCCTTGCTACCAGTTTTAGAAGGAGTATATAATGCTATTTCTGTTTCAAATTAATTTATTTGAAAAATGATTAAAACTTCATAGAGTATCTCCAACAAAAATCTCCCATTTCAGCAAAAATAATGTTCCTTTTCGACAGGGAGAAGTGCTGGCCAGAAATCAAGGCATCAGTCTTTGTGTTAAACCTTTAGTCTTGTTTTCAGTTTGCTATTTTCTACCCAAGAGCAGACTTTAGATAAATCACTTAGGACTTTAGTGATTTATAAGATGCTGGTGTGGGATCTTGTTCCTAAGCAGGTCTCTTCACACCTTGTGGTATTCCAGGGTGCCCTTTAAAGAGAGAAGAAAGAGCTGCATTGCCGTAAGGCAAAGAGGAGCTTTCCCGAGCAGCCCTGGGTGGAGCTGTGCCCTTCCAGTCCCTGCCATGGTGTTTATTTTTAGATACTGACTCTGACCGGAGACTTTCAGACCAAGGACATCTCACTCCACCCACCATTCTCCCAGGGCCTACTTATTTGTAACGTTCTCAGAAAAGTCTGTGATCTCACATAACAGGACTGTCCAGAAGATGGACTTCAGTCCAAATTGGAACCTTGGCTCGGGATTTCTAGTTATTTCTTAGTTTACAGTTAACTGCTTAGTACCACTCAACAAAGTTGGAGTGTGTGGGTTGTTCGGCTCTTGTTCCTATTTTATTGCTCTGTATTGTATTGTAGTTTATAGTAATAATTACAGGAGAATATTGTAATTATAGACCTCTTAATTTTCATTTATTTTCATGGCAACAGCTCTGGTGAGGTTTTCTTTTTTAATAAACGATACAAATTATAATGAATATAATGTGTAATTTAGAGGAATCTGTGCAAACAGATCAGTAAAACATCATTAATAGCATTAAAAAAAAAAAAAAGCAACCAGGTATTGAAAAACTCTCCAGACTTGAAAGCAGGTTAAAAAAAAAAACCAAAAGAGTTTCTTCCCACCAAAGGTTTCAACATTTGGACAGAAGTGGATCTCTGCAAACAAGCAAATCAGCACCCTCAGCTTTCACAAAACTAAGACATTGGGCAGCACCAGGTGGCAGCAGGCCCATAATCCCCTTGTCTCATCCTTCCAGGATCCCTTTCTTTGAGGAATTGCAACTCAGTGATGATAGTGGAATACCAAGGAACAAACAAAAGTACTTCCCTGAACACAAAATAGGTAGCATGGGAAATCCCCCAAAAGCTGCATTCTGTCACAAGACTTTGCTCAGAGACTCAAGGTGCATCTGCAGTAGTCTGTCGGAAGCCATCTCTTTCCACTGATTGTACAGGGAGCCAAAATTTGCCAGTCCTGAACAGCAGGCCAAATCACACACGCCTGAGCACAGCTGGACTGGATAGGACCAGAGTCACTGCATCAACCAATCACAGATACAACTCCTCCATGTGCCAGCCACCAGCCTTTGGGGGTTGTATCATCTCAAGATGGATCACTGAAAAAATTTAACTTTTAACTGTGACTTCTGCCCATGAAAGGCCATACCAACACTGCTCTTCCAAACCCTGTGAAACGTGTTTGAGCATGTATTGAAGCTATACACTTTATTCAACAGTCTAGCTTGGGTTTATTTTTAATATCCTGGAACCCCAAAGAGGACTTGCACCTTTTATATTTGATTAATGCTAATTAATTTATTCTCTGTGAGTTCTTGTTCTGTTGCCCGTACAACTACAAATAATCTTCCATTAAGGTTGTAAGTGATGGGACTAACATCCGTATTTGATGGGCTCATGTTCTTTCTGTGGAATGGTTTTATGAAATCAGATCATTCAAAGCCCACTACATCAGTACCCTTTTCTCCACAGCCATCTTCCATGTTCTCTCTCTTCATTATTATAGAAAAATGAACAAACAAATGGTTTCTCAGCTGAACATGTCTTCCAGTATTCTGTGGATGTTGATATTCAATACACACTACATCATTTTATTAAAAAATATTGCCTAAGATAATGTAAATGGTACCTTCAAACTATCCAGCCAAAAAAGTATTTTCTTAGTAGAAATAGTTGTGTGAAACTGATCATTGCAAGACATAAAAGACTTAGATTACATTCTAAAAATGATTTTGCATTAAATGATAAGACTTTTATTCATTTGTAGACTTAACAAATTACTAATATTATATACAAATTTCAACTCCACCTCAAAAATGCAAACAAATCTAGGGTGCCAGAGAAAGTTGTCTCTGAACACATGATAATACTACATACAGGTTTAGGGAAGAAATTAAAAATAACATTAAATTGAAACAGCCAAGGGAATTTAGGTAGGCAGAACGTAATTACCCAAGCTGGAATTTGGCCAAGACACTGGGGCTAACACTTTTTCCCTTTTGAAAAGTGCCAGGAGATCTTTAATGAGAACAAGTACCCAGGGATCTCTAATGAGAACAAGGTCAGGACCTTTATTTGATATCTCAGCTGAAACACAGCAATCTCAGCAGCACCATACTACCTAACACAAGGCTGGGGCATAAGTTCAGATCTGACTCAGAAGAAGAGTGACACCAACAGCATCACTACCACCTTCTTCTTTTGCACTTTGCTCTCCATGGTTTCCTCCCATTCCACAGCTTAGCAAAGTGCTGTTTGTCAGGTAGTGTAGAACATAGGAAAATTGCTACTTCTTTTAAAATGTGTTTAACTCAGCTGTCATTGTTCCCATTTGGTATTTTCTGCTGGGTAAATCTGTCGATGGGCAATGGCTGACTGTGAATGATGAACTAACCTAGGACAGTAAAGTGGAGTCTACTCTTGACATGAGAAAACAAAATGATGACCAGAAACACAAAAGCAGAAAGTATATCATTCTAGTAATTTTAATGACTTGCATTTTTTTGTAAAGACTTTAAAATAGTTTTGCAATTACAGTTTTAGATATTCAGAAGAGTCTTTTCTATTTAGTGTAACATTTTAACATCAATTTTCTCAGTCTGAATACTGTCTTTCTGACCCCTCCAGTTCTCTGAGATATAAAAGTGAGAATTTGGCTATTACTGGTACTCTTATCATGGTTCAGGTATATTTGCATGGTTCAGGTCTGTTTGCATGCTGTGATGTAACAATTTCCAAAACTGACACAAAAAACCCAAAGGCAACAAAAAGAGAGCATCCTTTTCAAATGCTACCAAACTAAAACCCCATATGTTAATAAACAGTCCAGTTATCAGAAGCACTGAACACACTCAGATTCTGTTTATTTTGGTTTATTCCCACTGATGGCACATGATCACATATTAAAAATGTGCTTGGCCGGATTAGGCCCCAAGCCGAAACAAACTAAATTAAAGACTCTTTAATAGTATTCACAAGGGCAGCAAATATAAGCACAGGCAGTTGCGCTCTTATTGGTCTTACATTTATTCTAGGTCAACAACAAACACAGCTGTTCCCAAATGGTCCATGGCTTTCACAGCCAGAGGACACTGTCTTGGTTTGATTGATCAAGATACAAAATATCCAGTGTTAGAGGTGGCAAAGTGTGTTCTTACACTCCAAATACTACACGTACCACCATAAAAAGAGCTTAATTAAGCTTATTAAAATATCCTTTTTTGTACCTTTTTCTGTTCACTAGCTACAAGGCAGTGAGTTGATCCTCAAAATAGCACCAAAGAGTATCCCTGATTTTTCTGCACCAACCGTAAAGACACCTTTCCCCAGCTAGACAAGCCACACTGTTCATACGCTCTGTGGATCTCACAATTGAATCATGTTGATGGACTTAGTTCACTGTAGTATGGAAGCATAATAGCTTGCTTCATCTTTGGTGTCTCTTCATTCCTAGCAGATCCCAAAGATCCTATTTCTGCATTATTTAAATTGCATGCTCTCTTCCTTCAGATAAGCTTCTTTGACTGCAGGATCCTCCCCAGAGGAAAAACTGCAAAACAATGACAAGTCAGAAAATCCAAGTCAGCTACAGCTTTCTTGGCATATAAGGACATTTCCAAGTAAAGTTCATCAGGAATACAAAATAATTTGTGCAGTGTATGTGGTACTCTTGCTAAACACTTGGTTTGAGATAGACACCTGACAGACAGAATAATTTGTCTCGAAGTTCTCATTTCCTATGATATTTGCAAATATTGTCTTTTATCTAACATCTCGGTAACAAATGCTTAACTTATCCTACCTGGTAAAGAACAATTACAAATTATTTTGAAAATTCAGCTTTTCAAAGGCTTTAAAATTAAGGGATTCAAGTGGTATTCACAAGATAAAGTTCTTGGTTTGGCAAGGAACCTGTATTTGACATGGGGAAAATGGGATATGGGAGAGACCACACAGCCACATTGCCACCTTCTCTTCACCTGACTGCAAAAGATGCCAACGATATCATGTGGATGACTGGAGTGGGATTGAGTCCAACTTCCCTCAGCCACATTCTCCCTGTGTACATCTGCCCCTGCACGAAAAAGGTCTTTTGTCCAAAGTCCAGGAGGCCATTCACCGAACTCAGACAACTGCCTTGAAATCTGTGTGACTTCATTTGTCTTACCTGAATTTTGGGCCATTGAAGTTTGTTGTTTTGCTCTTCTTATCCACAGTATATACACATGTGCATATCTCCAGTCTAACTGGATTATGTAAACGAAAGTCTAAGTATCTAGATATAACAATGCCTCTATGTTATTATTCAAACTTTTTTCATGCTGTACTGTGTACTTGGACAGACATGATGTGTTATTACATTCAGCTCATAAAAGCATTAAGCTCTTGGCGAGAACAGCACCCAAATTTAACTGAGAAAGAACCTGTCCGGTGACTGGACAAGTACTTGTGTACCCGAACTATTACAGCTGACTTCATTAACAATGTCAGATGATCTTACTAGTAAGACAACATCTCTCAGACAGGCATTTATATTCTCAGATTGCCCCGAGTAGGTTTAGATAGACATATCATAGATTACCTCTATAAGGGTATATTTGTATTTTCCAAACACATGTGAGAGTTAAACCTTAAAATTCAAAGTGTCCTAATTTGAACAAGAAATGAAAAGCCCAAGGAAGTCCAGAGTAATTAGGGAACCAAAATGTCCATCAAGGTAAGGAGATGAAGAAATCTAAAAAAAATATTTTTCTATATATATGCAAAAACATGAAGAAAAAGCACAGTTTTACCTGCCTGAGGCCAGCCCTTTCCTTGGGCTGAATTACAGCAGTTATGGATAACTACACAATCAAGGGCATTCAGAACAAGTGTCATGACAGACCCATGTCCTGCTCAGCAAGACAACACTTCATCACAGCGCTTCCCCTCCTGTTCTTTCAGCAGGGTGATGGGGATGAATCCTGCCTTGCAGCTCATCAGCCTGTTCTGGTCCAGTGTTTGCCATGATTCCTTGGCTTGTTCATGACATTTTTCTCAGTTAGGTTTTGGATAGGTTCAAGACAACTTAGTTTCCAAGACTAGAGACAGTAACCCAGCATCACAGATATTTCAGAAGACACCAAAGACGTTTGAAGTATCCAGCAATCACTTAGCCAATACAAAAAAATTTAATTTGTCTCACTTGCCTCTCCTAGACACTAACCAGAAAAGCAACAAGGAAATTTTAACCTGTGGCAAACCAGGAATTTGTTCAGACAGCAGCGCACAGTGTCTCCAGCCCTGGTCTTGGTTCCAAGAATGGATTTACCCAAGCTCACATTCACCATATTATCAACTTCAACCAATGGCAAGGTCTTTTGCAACTTTTGTACAAGTTGTCTGACTAGAGACAAGAATAAAACACTCATGGTTTTACCTGCCCTTATATTTACAAGATCAGTGACCAATAAACCCCAGAAGAGCTGAGTCCTGACATTTCGGCATGAATATTCAATGTTTCCTGATAATTTCTTGTATTTACAATATCAGGCTAGAAGTCCCATAAGAATAATGCAACAGCCTATTGCTGAGAAAAGATGAGAACATTTCAGAGACTTCCAAAAGATTTAGTGTGGCTCTTTACAAAGGGTTAAATGAAAACAGAGCCTGTATTTTATGAGTACTGCCTTACCCATTCTTTGTCAAGATACTGACTCAATATGATAGAAAAGAAACTGAAGAGGTCTTTGCTTGGCAGTGGGTCGAGAACAGCTGTGAAAATAAATGATGACTAGAGAGAGAGAGAAAATATATGAGGTACCAGTATCCCTTACTGTACTTTTAAATTTATGCTGCAGATGGTGGAGTGTTTTCAAATCTCAGCACTCTAAAATAACTAACCTGGCAGGTGCAGACCTGGTGGACTTCTAAGGGGAGAGATCCAACCATTATTATCATAGATGATCCAGTAGTGAAAGCTGAAGAACTGCCTGGCCATGCAGTTTTGTGTGGGATTTTTTTAACTTTTTCTTACTTGGATGCCAAAACTACATATCAAACCACAGGCAGAGAATAAAGTCTGTATAAGAATTCATACACACATATACACATCCTTGTCCATTTTCATGCACATTTCATTCAAGTATTTGGAGTCAATGGGAGAGTAGAATAGTCCAAACATTTCCAAAATATTTTTTTTTGGCATATCATTATCAGAAGTAGTGATAACAAGAAGGAGACTCTACCTCCAGTTACAAAAAAACTTAAAAAATACCCCTCAACCAATGATTCTTTTCAACATCTGCCTCTTTTCTTTCCTTTCATAGAAAGCATGCATGAATAATCAGACCATAGTGCTGCTGTTAATTGAAAAAATCATTAGTAAACTTCCAGGTGCTGTTTACTATATAACCATTGTAATTTTCTATCCTAAAATCAGCATCTCACCATCATTGTCTGCCCTGGGGCATGGGGATTGTGCAGCTTTTACATTGTCAAAGGCAGTTGCAACCCCATTTGCTAGCAATGAAAGAAATGGATCCACACCTGCAGCGTTTGAGGCAATAATTCCTAATATTAGCCAGACCTCATGAGGAGAGGGCTTTTTTGCCAATCTTTTATGATTCAACACTTTACAATCCATTTGAAATCATTTAAATATTCTTTTATTTTGTTACTCTTACCCCATGTTTATTCTTCCTTTCATTTCTCCCTTCTCCTGAAGCAGACTTACAAATAAAAGACAGACATATATCATACCATACCATACCTATGCAGCTAAAGAAACAGAAGAATTAAAAACCATGTCTTATTTCAGAGTATGAATTATTAGACCTATCCAAGAAAAGGGCAGAGAGATATCCTACAATACAGCATGACTAAGTACTGATGAAATCCAAAGCTCTTTTGGAAATAACACCTGGTTTCTACTCCCCAAAAAAAAAGTTATTTCAAAGTCAGAACTGTATCTCTAGGCCAGAACTAACTGTGTTTCCTAAGCCAAACTACAGATAGCAAGATCTCAGCTGGTTCAAATCAGAATATTTTTCCTGACTTCAAGAAGGCTGCACCTGTTTCTGTCTACCTGGGCTCTGCCCCTCTGTACTCTCAGCTATAGCATACCAACCTCCCACAAGTCTCTGGCCCTGTCGAGAATTACTTTGGAATTGACAGATTTATCTGTGTCTGAAATGTCTCTTAAACTGTCATCTTCAGTTTCCCCTAGAGACTCTGCTCAGAACAATTAATTTAAGGAGAATTCAAACCATCTCAACCATAATGTGTTTTTTGAGAAACTTCAAATGATGCTGCCAATCCAGAATTTGGTAGAGATTTAATAGAGTGAATTTTATCTTCAGAATCATATACATACCATTACTAGACTAAAATTAATACTAAAACAACCACCACAATTATTTTTTACATAACATACTCCCATAGGGTTCAGCTCTGAGTAGCTCTTTCTAAGCTCGAATTTACAGCTTGTAGCATAGACAAAAGCACCTGTATACACTTAATTTAAAACTGCATAAAAACATGTGATTTAGTTACTTATGTGAACTGGATTGTAAGCCAGTGAAAATGCTGGGAAGGAATAAAGCACCATAACTCAAGAAAGACAGTGAAGGCCCTGGGTTTTTCAGCGCAGAATATCTCAAAACCTTTTAGGGTCTCTGAGAACTGGTGAATGCAGTCAATCTAAAAAGGAGAGAGAGACTGAGAAAACTAGAGGAGTTCTTCTGCAAGAGTGAAGACCAATATGAAAAGGCTGTATCATTGGTGCTGCTTTCAATGTAATGTTCTTTAAAAACAGCACTATTCAGCAAAGCATTTCAGCATTTATTTAACGGCTAATGATTAAGATCAAGTCACTGGCACATGAACCCTGCCAAACTTAAAGGTTGACACACTCTGAAGGGCTTTATTGAACTGGGGCCCTAGCAATACTGACTCAATTAGAAAGCAATTTTTAAAACTCTGAAATATATCAGTGTCTGTAACAGATTGTATTGTCTTTCATAATGAAGAAGATTTTGCATTTTCATCAAAGGAACGATAAATAGTCTGGTAACATTTTATCATGAATAGACATTTTCTATGTTTGGTCTTGCCTTTCAAGAATTCATCCACATAAACTTTCTTCTGATATCAAGAAAGTTGATCATATAAATATGTTCTTTGAAAGTACAATTTAATTTCTTAGAATCAGTTTTCTTAATATGCTGTCTAAAGGATATGACTAAAAGGCACAAGATCTAGGGCTGGGGAACAGTTACTCACTTCACTGAGGACAGTATTTCCACACTTCTCAGAGTTGACCTATTTCTGCTTTAGGAATTTTATTTGTGACCCCAAAGCCTTTGCAAGACCCTTCAAAAAATTGAAAAAAAAGTCAGAGTTGATTTAGTGTTTTTAAACAGATTTATATCCTGAATCATCTTAAGGCAAACACCAAGTATTTGTAAGTATTTGGTTTTACTTTTACCTTTTACTCAAAAGCAAAATGTCTTGAAATATAGGCTGAACTCATCTGGGAAGCCAGAGACCCCTGTACATCTGTGAAGGCTTTAATCTGACTTCTCAAGTTGTTAGCCTGACTCCAAGCACTTTGAAGTAAATGGAAAAAACTTTTACAGACATTAATATCTTTGATTCAGACCCTTTGGGTCTTCAGAGAACCTTTTTTTGGAACAGACTGGCTATTGTGCTTTTTACCTGTAATACTGACTCTCTTTTGTATCACTAGAAATTTATTTAAAATCTGCTCCATAAATAATCTGCTATTAACAATAAGTAATATACAGTATCATTTTTCTCCTTGGCCTCTACATACCATTGTTCCAGATACTCAACTGGAAGTTTTCAGTGGGTTTAATTTTCATAACTCTATGAAGTTTGTTCCAAGATTTCCAGGTGTGTCTGATCACTGAGTTATTTGTCTTTAAATCTTTCAGGGTGAATTTTTGGTAGGTGCCAACCTTGCATGTGTCTCTTAATTGATGCTCTGCTTTCACCCATGGCAATTGCACTTCATCAGCTTGCCAGACTCTGAAAGCTTGAGCCAAATTAAAAGCCCATTTCTAGAGCTTTACATTTGGTAATTTTAAACCTCCATATTTAAGGTTGGCAAAATGTTTTGTACTTCCCATCTTCAGCCTCTCCTTCAGAGGAAGAAAATAGATATGGTCTTAGTCACTGGCTTATAAGCTGTGCAAAAGCAATCTTGAAAATGTACAGTTAATTTGTGGTGTTGAGATAATTCAAAATGTGAACTTGAACAGATCCTGGTGTCAGATACCTTCTTTTATATTTTGAATTATGTTTACAAGTTTTATGACTTTAAAAGTTTCCTTCTGAAAGTATTTTCCTGTCTTCCATATATTAAAAGGAGCCAAAGGGGTCATATACTACACTTGAAAGATTTTTTATTTCAGACATTTTATGTGGTAGCTTGATACATGGGCGAAAACGAATACGACTTTCAGATAGCCCAAATGTATGGAAGTATTTGGCTGCATCTGCACCATCCAGCAGAGCTACCTGCCTTAATGAGATTCTCTTTTGTTTTAGACCTCTTTTGCTGTATCATATTCTGTAGATTTCTGTATAATTGTAAAGACTATCTAAAGACAACAATCAATTTACCTTAACATGCATGGAAAAATATCTTGACCCAAGCCAACATTAACTTGATTTTATTCTTGTGTGGATAAAATCTCAGGGAAAATGCATATATTTGGTTGTCTTCTACCCTTCGTCATTCAGATATCACTTCTCCTACTACTCTTGGGAAAGGTCATTGTCTGTTAGTCTGAGTAGGTGGTACAGGGATATAAATATTACTACTAATAATAAATTCATGACACTTCTTTATCTCACATAATTTAAACAATTGTCCAATATATATCTGTCAGGGCCCTGAGGGCACAAACAGCAGTGTCCGAGACCTCACTCCACCCTGCTCAGGACCACATTGCAGTCCCCCCAGGGCCTTCAGTCCCCATCCCAGTGATGGTGCAGCAGTGCTGTTCTTCAGCCCCATCTCTGCCTTCATCTCATTTTAGTCATGGTTGTAGTCCCTGCCTGTGCTCTGGCCCTGACTCATCACTTGCTGTGTTAGGGTGTGTCAATGGACCCTGTAAGCATCACCTTGGGACTGTGTCCTGCGGATGAGGGCACAGCCAGTGCTGGGTCATCCACAGGTCTGGCTCCACAACCCCAGTCCATGCCACTCCCTCACATAATAGTGCAATATACAGTGGAGATTTAATTTATGCATTTTCTGAACTCATCCTAGGTATAAGAAAACAAACCAAATTTACCAAACCACTCCACTAGGGATCACACCGCTCTATGGAGACGAGTTTCATGGGAAATTATGCACTGATTTCTACAACGATTTTTTTTTTTTTTAAAGTTATATTTTTAATTCACTGAGAAACTGGTAATGACACACCCTGCAGGATGAACAAGTTTGCAAAAGGTTTCTTGTCAGTTTTATAACTAAATTGTGTAAGGGTCAGAAGAATCTTCTTTTTTTGCACCTTAGGAAAACAACATTGACCTGATTCAGTCCATCTCCTGAGACCTGAAGAATATAATTAGGAACATGGCAGGATTAGACTCCCCTACAGTCATTTAATAAAGCTCCAAAAAACAGTTCTTAGGGTAACTGAACTCATTTTCCAAAGGGACAGTGTTTTGCAGGAGGAAAGCTGTGTCTGTTTGTACCATAGCCACTACTGTAATTGCAGTTACTGCAGAAAGCAGGTGGTGACTCCCAGAGGGCTCTGTTTTGTGGTGATCTCTCCACACTTTGATAGCTTTCTCAGAGCACTGCTAGCATGAACTTTCATGAGAGGCACATAGGGAGGAGGTAGGTGCCAACTTTCACTGTCTCTTCTGAGACATGAACCTGAAGCTGTCAAATGAGGTAGGAGGAGAGTGATTCGGGAAAAGCAGCAGCCAGCAGTGTGTGCCTGACCTGTGCAACTCCTTGGGGAATGAACACGTTCTGTAGTAGGCTGTGGATTGCAGCTGTGTACAGTTAGAGGTAAACGAATGCAGTGGCTTTGGACCCCATGGGGATCCCTCTTGCCCCAGACTAACTCCTGTCCCCATGGATGCAAGGCTGCCACAGCAGCAAGTCTCCAGGTCCAGCCAGTGGCAAGGCAGCTGGGTGCATATTCCCAGCAGGCACACAAACACACAGACACATGGCTCTCCCCATGGATCAGCACAGAGCACAGAGCTTTAACAACACCCATGTAAGCGCGCACTCCTCTCAGCGCACATGAATAGCACAGACACCCAGTCCTGTTCATCTTCTCCAGATATCTGGATTGAAATCCACTGGTGGAGTATGTAACCCCCAGTTTGGGTTTCCCCAGTAGCTGTTCTTAGACAGTCACTGGCACAGGGAGCAGTGACCCTTAAGTCAACAGCCTCCCATTCCAATGGCTGGTACTGAGACCTCTCCAATCCACTAGCCAGTCCAACTTCCAAGTTTTAAGCAACCCATAAGGCTATGTTCCTTTAGGCAATGGCACTCGAATTTGCAAGACATTGCAGAGAGTGTCTTGCACTGACTCCACTCAGGGTTTGGTCATGGGTTTGCTGGTGGTGTCACCAACCTCCTTGGATGGTCTCAGGAGTAGCTAATGTTTACATACATTTGAAGGAGGAATGGCCAGACTAACGAAGAATAAATTCATTGGAGATTAGCATATATATCCAGCTCAGGAAGCTCACGAGCTGTAAGTGTTTGAAGGCTAGAAGAGTACTAAAATTGTCATATATACTTGTTTCATTCTTAAACTCTTCTCTTGATGGCTGCTTTTTGTTGCTGTCCTAAACAAGGCAAGGGGAAGATGAATCTTCACTTTTGTCCAGGATGGCTGCTTTTGGAAGGCGATGCAGATCTGTCCCCTTCTAACATAAAGGAAGGACTTGGCTGAGATTGTAATGAACATTCATCTCTGTCATGTCTTTTTCTACTTCAGTCCTCCTTCACGAGGAAATATTTCAAATGTCTACTGCAAATGAAATTACAGAATGGCAGGAGAGAGGATGTTCTCATTTATTACATAAAGATACTGGCAGGAGCAAGGAGGATCAGTGAGTCAAAGGGCAGGTAAGAAGCATAAACTGATTTGGGGAACGTTTTCCATGTTGCAGATTTAAGACCAACCATTAAGAGCTGTCATTTTTACGAGCTAAAATTGCTCCTCCTGCACATTATTTGCCATATTTTTTACAAAGCTTATTTTAGCCTTCTTTTACCTGAGGATAGACCAAGACAATACACAAACCAAGGTAAAGTAGAATGGAGAAGGTGAGTTACTCTGCAGCCTCTAGATCTTTTATCACAAGCTGCTTCATTTAACATCTCCTCAGTGCCTTTCTCCATAAAGCATTATGGTTTTGCTCTGAATTTAAACTGAAGTATTTACTGTTTAATGTGAGAGGTTTTTTTACAGATTATTTAAGGCACAATTTCTGTTTATAGTCCCAGGGTATATTCTAATCACCTTTGTTTACCTCATATTCCTTTCCTAATTAACTGACAACCTATTAGCATACATTTTTTTATCCCAGGAGTATTAATTATACATAATTTATATCATAAGCATTTATTCCTTATCAGTCAGCTGAATAAAACATTTACCTGTTTATAGCTACTTGAGGTTAACACTTTTATACAAAAAACTCACCTGAGACTTCCAATCAAATTATCAGATTTTTAATTTTCTGTTACATAATGATACTGTATTAGTCATTGTAGTATTTTATTCCACTCTAGGCTAAACAATCATTTAGTGGAGCAGAGTGTTGGCAGCATTAATTAACCAATGATACATGCTCAGTTGAACAATAAGCTGCAAATAATAAAAATGCAAGATGAGATAATGTATAGACCTTCTGAGTTAATTGTATGCTGCAGAGCAGTGCTAAACCCTGCCCTCCACTGTACATGTGTAGCTCAGTGAGAGCTGTGCATCCAAGGGCAGGCTCTGGCTGACATGGCAGGTCTGAACATTGTCACTCTCGAGCTGCAAAATTCATCGTGTGGATTTTATCTTTGCCCACTAACACAGTCATTTCTGAACATAAACTGCAGCACAACCAGGTGGAAAAAAGGGCCATTCTATCACCTCAGGAAAATAAGCTGATAAAGATACTGTTTCAAGAGCTTTAATAAATGTAAAAA
>VZRN01005893.1:977901-1020205 GCA_013397935.1 Dasyornis broadbenti | reverse complement strand
AAAAAAACCACAAAACCTAAAAAAAAACAAACAAGAAGCTTAGAACATTGTGTTCTTTAGGGACTGTATTCAATTAGTTTATCCCAAGGCATACCATGCCTTTTTAGTCCTGTTTGCCACTGGTTTTTTGACTCCCACCCCGCTTACTTCCATTTTCTCCTGAATATTTAGGGGTTTTTTTAATCCTTCTGGGGATTCCTGTACTACTGTCATGTCATTCATCTTTCATTATTATTTTCATGTAGTACCCATTTTTCACATTTGATTTTTGTTTTCCATTTCTCTTCCACTCCTGTGACACTGGACTTTTAACCCTCAGTCTCCAATGCTTCTCACTGTATCTTCTGGTTCTTTCTCCCCTTCTCTTTGTTTCTGGCCTTCTCTCATATCACTGCCCCTGCAGCCCTCTCTCCCTCAACATAGTTCTCTATTTACTTAGCTCTTACTTCACTTACTATTCATAATTCCTGCGTTCTTTGTGCAACCATTGTGCCTTAGAGCTCTGGCCATGGAGCAGGCTCCATTGTACCAGGCACTATAGAAACACAAAGCAAATCATGTGTCTCTGACCCATGCAGCCAGACACAAGAGAAGAAACTAGAGGAGACGACGGCTGGATCAAAAGAAAACCTTCTCCTTTCACCCCTGCGTGTAGATCATTCAATTTACTTTAGAAGGGAGAGAATAAGGACAGTGTTGTTAAACAAAAGTAGTCAAGGGTGGAAGCACATGAGTATTTTAGGAGGAAAAAAGTAAGAGAACAACACAGAAGAAAAGCTGAGAAATGTGGGCCAGAAATTTTTGTGGTGGGTGATCTTTAAGGGCAAGAAGCACATAGAAGGACATTGAAAAGACCATAAAACATGCATGATGCACATTTCAAATGACAAATACACCTACTCATAATGGCCAGTTCTGTCTTGGGGTCAGGATTCATCTGACCAACTTAAATGTCTAAAATCTGAGTTTTCTTCTTGTCAACCAACAAAGGGAGTTTCTGGGCTGCAATTCATTGATAAAGTAAATGTCTAATATAGCTAAGATTGACTGCATCCTAAAAATGTGTCCATCTTTCATTTTTGACTAAAAATGAGCCTGACTACTTCAAATATGGACTCTCTGAGAGCTTCAAGCTAGGCAAGAGGGACCCTGTCAGCATGTTCATCCTTGATAATAAACTGGCCTGAGCCCTAACTTTGTCCTTTCTGCTTCTGTGAGCCCAGCAGATGAAGGCCAAGGCTACCCGGGTGCTGGAGGCCTGTGGGAGGCCTCCGACCATGCACACCTTCAGGTATAAGAGCAGCTCAGGGCTCTGCCATGGTTTCCTCTTCCTCCAACAGGAAGGATGGTGGCATTGTACTCTCAGAACTCAGGACAGGTACAGGCCCATTAATCTTCTTTACCTTGATTCAAGTATTATTGCTTTCTTTTACAACATTCATTTGCTAATTGGGGGGTCTCTATCCTGCTGTGTCTGGCCTCTTGATTGGGAATACTATTTTTAATTTGATTGAGATTTCACACAGTGCTGCAAACATAACCTCCATAAACCTCTAGGTTTTCAGGAGCAGAGCTGTCCTGATATTACAAGACACGTTCTGGTTTTTGTTAACACCATTAGTACATGATAGTTCTATGAAATTCCTATAGCTGTTAGGAGAAGGCGAGAACCTTGGAATGTCTTTCTGATGACCACCTCTAATACACTTTTTGCTTCTTAACACTAGTTTGCTTCTTCTGTCTGTTTTCTAAATTTAAAATCAAGCAGATAGGCTACTCCTGGCCGCAAGTGACAGTTTTTGAAGGGAGTTTCTTTGTTTACACAGATTGGTTGAAGTCTGCAATGACAGATGACTCTGGAACTGACTGAAGTGCTCTTTGTGGAAGGTGTTTGGCTTGTTGCAGCAGTAGTAGGCACTGAAAAAAATCTCTTCAACTCCCACTTGTAGAATAGAAAGTAATTACTTTGGGTGTAGATGCTGCCCATGACCCCCCCTTCAGGATGGTCTTCCTGTTCCCCTCTATGTTTTTCTTCTTTTATTGATGCTAGAAAAGGAGCCTTACATTTTACAGAGGTTCAAATATTTGTCTGAATCAAATTATCCCATATTCAACACCAAGACATCAAGATAACTTGTGAATGAAAGGAGGGAAAGAGGGGGAAATGTGATTAACAAAGGGATACAAACAGTATTGTAATTACTTGCCTTGTGACTTGCTGTGTGCTATTGTGTGCTGCTGAAATAGACTCCTGAGGCCACCAGAAGATGAGAAGGACATCTCTCACCTCTCACAGCCTGTTAGAACAACCTGGATACAGATACATGCTCCACAAACTCCTAGCCCTCTTCCTCTGTTGGATAATGGGTCCATTTCTGTTCCTATGGCTGCCAAGCTGTGCTCTGTGTACCATCAGCAGGCCATGAGGTTGTGTTAATGATCAGTAGCAGTCAAGTGAAGTACAATAATTAGTCATTATGCCACCTTTGTGTTCAGTAAAAATGTAGACCAATAGAATATGTGGTGGCTCACAAGAATGTCCACTGTTCGGCCAAAATTCTTCCTGGTTCACCAAAAATGTTGAAGGTTGAACAGTAGCTTTGTGGTTCAAAAAGTGAAAAATTCCATTTCAAGCTGTACAACTGTTTTAAATTATGTCAAATCCCAAATTATGACTTAGCAAGTTTTCTGCCTGCATATTTTTAGAACCCTCTCTGCTTAATTCCTTGGTGAAATTAAGGTTTCCAGGGCTTTTCACTCCTCTTAGTCTTTCTGATCCAGCTGAAGTTTTGTTTCTCCTGCTGTAGCAACAATGTCTTGGCCCTGCCCCAGAAAACCTACTGGAAACACTGAGACTGTAGCATTCCCACTGACAAAACAATGTGGCTTCTGAATACCTTTGATCCAGCTGAAGAAGACACCAGTGTCCTTGAACCCACAGAGACTTCACAGTACTTTAGTTAGAAAAACAATTCCACTTCTGAACCTAGTATATTTAATGAATATAGATATTTCAGGACCATCAATATGCAATATTGGCAATTTATGCCTATATGCTTATAATTATGAAGTCACTCTTAAGAAAGCTTTTGAACCACACCCTCACAAGTCCTACAAAACTGTCTCTCAGGAGCAGTTAATGAAAAGAGTGCTGAAACACACAGAGGTGAACAACAACCCCCTTTCACAGAACCACGGAATCACAGAATCACAGAATCACAGAATCACAGAATCACAGAATGAGTTGGAAGGGACCCACAAGGATCATCGAGTCTAAGTCCTGGCCCTGCATAGAACAGGTTAGCCCCAAGAGTCAAACACTGTGCCTGATAGCATTGTCCAAATGTTTCTTGAGCTCTTTCAGGCTTGGTGGAGCGACCGCTTCCCTGGGGAGCCTGTTCCAGTGCCCAAACACCCTCCATATGAAGAACCTTTCTCTAATATCCAACCTAAACCTCCTCTGACACAACTTCAGACCATTCCCTCAGGTCCTGTCAACAGAGAGATCAGTGCCTGCCCCTCCTCTTCCCTTCACGAGGAAGTTGTAACTGCACTGAGGTCTCCCCTCAGTCGCCTCCAGGCTGAACAGAACAAGTGACCTCAGCCACTCCTCATATGACTTCCCCTCAAGGTCCTTCACCATCCTCATTCCCCTCCTTTGGACCCTCTCTAATAGTTTAACATCTTCCTTATATTGTTACCAAATTATATTACCCCAAACTGCCCCCAGCACTCGAGGTGAGGCCACCCCAACCCAGAGCAGAGTGGGACAATCCCCTCCCTTGCCCAGCTGGCGATGCTGAGCCTGATGACCCCCAGGACAGGGTTGGCCCTCTAGAGCAAGGCTCAAGGTCAACTTTTCCAATTTCAGCTGCTTAAAATTAAGCATCTTGCTCTATAGCAAGGTCTTTAGGTGACTTAATTTTTACTGAGGTGCATCACATAAAGCAGCCAAGATTAAAACCAAAAATTATCCTGGCTCAGATTCTGAGGAGTGAAAATGCCTCAAGCAAGTTTACGTGGGATGTTTAATGGTCAGACCCATCAGGTGTCAATGCTGACTCAGTTCTCTGTCCTACAGTGAGCATTAAGCCTAGTTGAAAACAGAGAAGAGTTGTGTGGGATCCCCGCTTTTGTCAGGAGTCCTAATTCTCCCTCAGATATCTAAGTACCTCTTGATACCCATAGTCAGTGACTGTCCTTCCTCATACAAACCTCTTTAAAAAAACCCAAAATACCACAAAACCCACACTTTCAACCTTTGGAGCCCTGACATCGAGGACCTCCAAACTGTTGGACATTTTTATCAATACAACCAGCTCTTCATCAGTTACAGTGTTTCTATTGGTCTCTGAGCTTAAACATTATGTTGTGTCTTTTGCTATAAGAGGCAAAAGTTCAAATTATTTCAGAAAAATCAAAGACCGTATAAGGATGTGGCTATGAAAGTGTTAAATTAATGGCTGGACACAATGATTTTAGAGTTCTTTCCAACTTAAATTATTCTATGATTGTATAAGGATTTCCTGAAAGAAGAAAATTCATACCTTAAACAATAGGGCATGGCTTGCTCCTTGAGCAGGCAATGCTTCTGACCCAGAATACAGTGTATCAGAAATCTCCATTGGAGCAAATTGACTTGATCCCATTCAGTGAACACAGTCATAAAATGTAGGAATGATTTCTTCCCATTTGACTGCTTTCTAGTGTTCTGTGAAATAAACCAAACATATATGTTCCAGAATCAAAGCCCAATTTCAAAAAAATTCTGCAAATTAAAAAGTCTTTCAGAATTACAGCACAATGTTAATTATCTTAGGCTATATTAATGTTGGTATGTGCCTTTATATGGAGTATGAGATACCTTATGACATTCTGTACACTTTGATTGCATTTTATGACAAAAGTAACTTCATTGGTTTTAATATTAAAATCAGCTTCACTTAAGTAGCCTGAAGGAAGCATTTAATTTCTTTTGCTTTAAGAAAATAAACTGGCAAATCGGTATTTAGGTTATAAAATCTAGAGGGAAATCTGTCCAAGAAATAAAAACTGCAGTTGTCACAGTGAATGATCAGTTAATAAGGGGCTGTCCACAAAACATATGCAGCAATTTGAGTTGTCTTCAAAAGTCAAGAGAATGCCATGCAATTCATGAATTTAGTATGAATACTGAAATATTTGTCATTTCTCTTGAAAAAGTAACCCCTGAAGTGACACTACTTAAGTGGAAAACTCAATGTCTCATAAAAAAACAGCAGCTTTCTAGCCCTCCCATTTGTGACAAAGGTTGAAGCACACCACAGAAACACAAATCAGAAAATCATTTTTAAAAAAATCTCACAGTTTTTAAGTTTCATGATTACTGCGTGCTTGAGGTTGATAATACTGCATGATCCCAGCCTCAGATAATATCTCTTACCTGGAAAATAGTGTGGAAAGGCATTACAAAAATGTAGCAAAATGCACCATCTGATTATAAATAGTCTGTTGGGCACATTTATGAAAGAAGGATCACATACTCAATAGGCACAGCATAGAGGAAGGTGATGCTGATCCACAGCCCACTGGCTTTTCAGAAGAAAACTTTCACTATGCTGTATAAGCGACATAGATGAAGCCACTTAAATACTTTGCCTCCATCCCTCAGTTTATTATTTGACTGTTCACTGGATTATGAAATCTTTGTGTTTCAGGAGTAGCTAGAGCAAGTAATGCATGCTTAAAACATCCAATTCAGGCAAACTGTTTTCAATGAAAAATAGTAGCAGGAAAGGTGGAAGCTTCCTTTACATCTGCCTTAGGATGTAGAGGTCCTGATCACCCACCTTTTATTACTCATTTCTTTCTCTTTTTGTTCATTCTTCCTTCCTTGTCTAGGTTTTGTCCTCGTCTTCCTCACTTATCTTTGCTTGCCATTCTTATCTTTTCATAGAGAGCAATTCTCAAGACCTTTGGTGTTTTAAAATCCCCCAGCCCAGCAGCAGCTCTTCTCTTCCTGCTAGCTGCCTCCAGGAGCTGGCAGCACAGCAATCTAGATGAAACAATTGCTTTCAAATATGCACTTTTGGATTCCTTCATGCAGGAAGGGAATTCCAATAGCTACTGTAGAAACTCCATGGACCTTTCCAATTCCCAATGAAGAGACTTCTAAGCCTAATCTATCAGAAATCCTTAGCAGCTGCCGGACCACAAATGTCTGGCTGCTCTACAGACCACATATGGTGGTACATGATTCGATAATGAGTGAAAGATCTCTTGTCCACATCAACTGTGCAAAACTTAATTATATCTCACCTTGCCTCTTTCCCAGAAATAAGCCAGCTACGTGGAAGATAAAATAATATCCCTGGGAAAAGGATGATGGAAGAGTATTTGGTCATTGCATATACTACTGGAAACAAGGATAAAAATTCAGTTTCTAATCAACAGTTTTTCTAATATCTCCTCCTCTGTTGAGTGATAATAGGAAAAGGTGTATTTTTCCATCACTGGTTTTGTTTGTTTTTTTTGGTGCAACATTCTCTGGTAATACATATTTTTGTGTTGTTCAAACAGAAAACATATTTTGCTGTTTCTTCAAAAGTCACACAATTTACACTGGGAATTTCTGCCTATCCTGATTTCTGTTCCAGAACCACTCAAATTGAGAGAGCTGAATACTTTCCTTTGTATGAATGTATATGAAGCTAAACTGGGGTATTGTGAAAAACAGTTCACAAAGCCAGTAGAAAGCTATATATAAAATGATATTCTCATTTTAGATGAAGCCTGGGACAAAAAGAATATAGGTAAACACAGCTGCAACATTTTTAGGCATATAATCAAAGGCACAAAAAAATATTGGAAAACTATGTTAATTATTGTAATTAAAATGTGAACAGTATTGATGGAAAATATCTTTAAAGCACATAAAATCAAAACAAATCTTTTAACATATGGGAATTTATTCTAGAGGAAAGATATGCCAGAACAAAAGTACCAGTTACCTACTGTCTTCTTACTGTTAGTAGAAATTGAAACTTAAGAGAGAAGCAAGAAATAGAAGAAATGCTCCTCAGTTCTGGTTCACTGAATCCTCTACTTTATGAAGAAATGGGAAACTAGCATCAAAACAATAACAGAAGAGTTTTTAAAAAATGTTCTGTGTTAAGATACTTGCCTCTCCATCTGCAGCTCCAATGTCATTCCCTTCTCATATCATGTTTCTGTATTATTTTCTTTCCTTCCTTCTTTTTAAGTCTTTTGATTCTGATCTTTCCCTTATTCCCTGTAGACATTTTGCTTTCACTTCTCTATGACTGCCACAGCAAGTGAGTACATGCTCAGCTTTCAGCTGGACTTGCTTCCACTGGGTTTAAGGACAAGTATAAAATTCAATTGATCTGTGGAAGACCCTTAAGCTCCTTATGCAGTCTGTGAAGACTGGCAAGCTCTCACCAGATAGAGTCACATTCCAAGCTGAAGCCAAACCAGACAGTTTGGTGTTCCAAAAGATGCCACGACTGTGCAGACAGCCTGAGACAGCCTGCACTGTCAGGTGCCTACCTGAAGGAAGTCTCTATCAACTTTTTGCCATTCCATGGAAGACAACTGAGACTCCACAGAAGAACTTTCCACTGCTCTGTCTTTCTTAGGTTCATGGTTTGTTTGCTTTTTTTATAGATGTCACCTCTATAAAATGTCATCTTGGAGTTTGCTCTCCAAGACTCAGGATTCAACAGGATCCCAACAACAACCTTCTATTAACAACCATAACAGACAAATAGTTTTGAAATCTAATGTGTTAGGCAGCATATACCCACCCAGAGACATTAGGGTAGTCTAAGGACTAAAATTACCGTATACGATTCTACTATCTACCCCTTGCCATGGCCCCAGTCATGCTGGAATAAATCCAGCTACAGGCCTGCTAAATCCCCTTTCAAAGTGACCATGACACCACCATTATCAGTGGCTTGTAAGTACAGCTGGATTGTAGACCATGTTCTGCTCTTCAGCACAGCCCTGGCCCTGCTCCTCGTGCTCAGAGGAAATCTCTGTGCCTCTTATGGACCACCCTCCAGTGTGCACAGGCCGTGAGGCATCAGTGGTTCTGAGTGCAGTGCAAGGAGTGCAGTGAGTTACCTGGTCTAGAAAGTCAATGAAGTCCCAAAGCAGGATGTGAAGAGGCACTGATAGCTCCACAAATCAAAATAGGTACCCAGTAATTGTTTGGAGAGATCAGCTTTTTCTGGTTTTCCAATCAGAAACTATTTTTCTCAATTTATCATTTGGAGGGAGAGTTGACATCTTCCTTCCACAGAGAAACATTTAATTTTAAGATCATTTGTACATAATACCTTGCTTTAGCTTTGCTTCAAACAGAATGATTTGCCATTAAGATAAAGCAAGGATGAGCAGACTACGGCCACCGAACAGAGTGTTCTGGCAGAGCAGAGCAGCAATATAATGTCATTAAGAGTTAGATTTTTAAAACATTCAAAAATTAAATTAAATTACAAAATGAAATTTTTTTTAAAAAAAAAAAAGTGCAAAATTGAGCAATACAGTCACTTGGAGGTCCTTCACAAATGCAGAGCAATTGGCTTCACCCACAGGCCTTAACTGCTCCAGCTGGTCATTACCTGATCACTAAAGCCCTTTGGATGAGCCAGTAATGTTTAAATAATGCACATCCACACTCTGTCTTACACCTTCCTTGGTGGACTGCACTGCAAATGCCTGGTACAATTAATTAACATTGGGACCAAAACCAGAGTCTCCAGCTTCCAAAACAAATGCTCAGTCATGTAGCCAAAAGCACAGCTCCAATGGCATAAGCCAATTTACTCCCTGTTTTATTAAACTTCCACAGTGTTTAGAATCACTAAGTCACAGTAGGTCTGGCACTTCATGTTATGAACCTTGGTGAGCATTTCCTTACCCACCCAAACAGAAATGTAAGCCTCTATTGCTAATTCTTCTGTCTGAGGCATTTCTGTTTTACTGCAAATTGTATGTAATGATGTGAAATTTGGCAACATACGTAACATACATGCCTGAGCCCAATTAAGACATGAGTCTGCCTGCATATGTGGATGCGTCTGCTTCCCTTCTAAAAGTTTAAGCATTATTTTGTAGTCTGTGTGCTTCTCATGTCACTGCCTCTGATTACTCTTAATACACAGGGGCCTGAAGAAAACTTTCCTCTGTAGCCATGATTCACCCTTATTTACTTGAAGTCATCTCAAAGTTAAGTTTCAAACATTTTTGAAATTTTTGAAATGAGTGGATTTTCTGGGTTTCCTATATATTCAGCAGACTGATGCAGACACCTCCAGGAGGCAATTTGTCCTGTCAAAACTTAACTGTCAAAGAGGGTCATATGCCCTGAGGTGGCTCATCTCTCTCTGCTGTACATTGATTTAGTCTAAGCCCTATTTTACAAATAAGCAGGCTTTCAAATGGCATGAATCACCTGGGGGGCATCCCCCATCCTTGCATGCTATTGGCTTACAAATAATAGCTCAGTTTTGTAATTTCAGATAAATTTTCCTTCTATAAATAAGGAAAGATTGAAGAAACCATGAGAAGCATACTTCATTGTGTAATTTCAATTTTATTCAAACACTGTATAGATTTAAGGAGAACAGCTTCACCTAAACTCTGGAGAACAGCAAAAATTTACCTTTTTTTACTTTTCTGTGGATGTTCTTTACAGAAATAAGTTTTATTGAAATATTTGTTGGAATCCATACAGCCCTCTAAGTAAGACATGCTTGTTGGCCTCTCTTAGCTCTATTCATTCCCTCGATGGGAGGAAAAATTGTTCCACTGTCTCCGTTGAGACTTTTGTTCTCTATTCTTTTACCTTCCAGCAAGAGTAAAGAGCATTTTTTTAAAGAACTCACAAATAGAAGTTCCTTATAATTTTAAGGCTCTTTCAAGTATAAATTGATCAAATTTGGAGCCTTGGAACAGGCTCCCCTGGGAAGTGGTGGAGTCACTACCCTTGGAAGTGTTCAAAAAATGAGTAGATGTGGCACTTCATGGTATGGTTTAGTGGCCTTGGTTGTCCAAGGCTGGAACTGATGATCTTGGAGGCCTATTCCAACCTTAATGGTTCCATGGTTCTAGGAGAAGAGTGTTTGTAGCAAGGTAAGACCTCAGCATTATGACTGGAATTAATTATATTTCAACACCAATCTAGTCACCCTAGGCTCCCTTTGTATCCTCTTGGCAGAGAAAAATGGGCGCTTTCATAATGTGATTGATCTGATGTCCTTTAGATTGAGATGAAACCTTGGCCTTTGTAGTGGCCAATTCTCTCTTTTAATGACAAGGAAACTTTTAGTGGCTAAATCAACTATAGATATCTTAAACAGAGATAGCAACACTTCATCCAATGATCTGGCGGTCACAGGAAAAGATCAGTGTGTTTCATATTTACTCACTTCCTAAATAAATTAAGGCAAATGAAAATCATAGTAGCCAAACAAAGGATTTTCCCAAATACTGTATTTTAAGTTGCTACGATTCCTAACCAGACATTCATCTCACCAGATCTGTCTATCCGCTTTAGGGTGAGCTGAACGGTGTTTTGCACTTCATTGGCTAAATTGCTCTTTGGACTGCATTGCCCATTGACCAAATTCAACCTGTTATCTAGGATGGCCTAATATAATTTTTTAGTAGTTTATATCAGATTAGCACAATTTTTTTCACCAAGAATGAGCTGGTTCTCTAAATGTTTTAAATGATTAAAAAATCATCCAACCCTCCTAATGCACTAGCCCTTTAAAGAACTCTTTCCAGAGTTGCAGAGTAAAAATATGGCTCTTAGTCCCCATATATTTAGAATTTTACAGGTTATTGAAATAGCATAAGCTGGAAATAATTGCGGTCAGCTGGCATAGTGCAATAATTTCATTTTAGTTCATTTCTAGCCTGTACTTGTTTATAAAGCATCTTGTTGTTTTAACATCTGTCGCTTTCGAGATATAATTATCACTTCAGATTTCTTTTTTATTTCAAAATAATCTTGAGCAACAGAGGTTATTTGTTTGTCCTTCTTTTCCATTCATAGATGTAGGTGATTTATAGTAAACCAAATTTTTCTTCATTATCCATCCTCACCTAAGCCAGATCTTCTGGTTACCCCATTCTGACAGAACAGCAATATCTGAGTCTTTGTTTCTGCTGTACAGCTTGCCAGGTGCACTGTCCTGACTTATTCATAAGACTTGGCTTTCTCTTTCAAGTATTTCTACTGTACCATCTTTGGCAGCATTTACATATGGTATTGAATGTTTCTTTATAATGTTAATACTCACAAAAAGTAGAAGATATCTTTACTAATAAAAGTTACCTGTTGTTCTACACTGGCATACTTGTTTTATGATAATAAAATCACTTTTTAACAGGACATGTTTCAAAGATTTCATGGATACTTGTACTGCATACCGTATTGGATGTGACTGAGGTAAAGCTCACAGCCCTCCCAGAGGTGTACTTTGCATTGGTAGCTGGAAAGGTGTTGATTACAGAGCAGTGTTTTGGCTACTGCTGAGCAGCGCTGTCCCCCTGACATTCCTTTCCCCATCAAAGGGATGGGAGTGGGCAAGATCCTGGGAGGGGACACGACCAGGCCAGCTGACCCAAATCAACCAAAGGGATATTCCAGACCATATGATGCCAGCTCAGATATATAAGCTAAGGGATAGAGGAGGAAGGGGAGGAACCATTACACATGCTGAAGCCCTGCTTCCCAGGAGGTGTTTGACCACTGGCTGCTGATGGGAAGTACAGATTGACTTTTCCTTTCACTTATGCACGCGCTTATGCACAAACTGTAATAAAACTGCCTTATCCCACCCGCTGGTTGTTTTCCACCTTATTTTCTCTCTGTCCCATTGGGAAGGGGAGTGATAGAGCAGCTTAGTGGGTACTTGGTACCCAGCCAAAGTTCAACTCACTACACATACTTAATGCAAATTCTCCCACCATTAAAATTGCTTTAATGGTATTCCTGAAAGTTGTGTTGGGTATCTGTAGAAAGCAAGGGAGAGAGTAGGAGAAGAGAGGGAGAGGGTTGTATAGATTTCTAAGTAGCACCTACTCCAGAGCCCTAAAAACATCTACCAATGTCCAGATTTCTTGAGAACGAGACACTCTTGTAGCGAGCAGAGGCGGTTTGGCTCATCATGCCTCATTCCCTTTTCCATCTACACCATGATGTCTTCTAATTGATTCTTTAATGACCTCCGTGTTTTTGCCTTAACTATCTTGCCTAGTAAGCCATTCCACACATTTATGATTCGCTGCTTGAAAAAAATGCTTCCTGACATCTGTTCTGAATTTGTTTTTCTTTAATTTTCATTTATGCCCTCTCGTTCTATCATCTGTGTTGGGCTCAAAATAGGAACCCATGTTGACATTTTCTGAACCATTTAAATTTTATGTTCTTTAATTAAAAAACTCTTTCTCAACTAGACAGAAGTCTAACCTGATGGTGGAGAATATAGTACTGTATTTAATATAAAATATTATTTTTATAAATATAAAAACCCATTGATATGTATATTTAGTATTCCATAGTTCAACTCATCAGTGTCTCTTAAAGAGAAAATTCCAACATTTGCTAAGATTCTTTCACAAATATAAAGAGGGTATGGAATGCACTGAAAACACTAATAGGGGCCAGGACCCAAGGGGATTTTTTCTGGTTTTGTCTAAGATATTCTTTATTTTATGGTTTTATTCTCGTTAGATGTCCTATTTATATGCACATCATTGGAACTAAAGTTTTCTCCTAGACAGATTTTCACATTAAATGACCAATTTTCCAAAACACTAAACATTTTACCTTTTCAAAGTTAGATTTCTTTCAAAGATATCTCATTTTGGACTGCCACAGATCAGAATATCCTCCCAGTCCCTCTTAAAAGATGGAAATAACTGAGAGCTGTCAGTAACTTTAATCACCACAGCTTTGTCAGTGTTAATGCTCCAATCCAAGCTCAAATCTTGACACTATACGCTTCTCCAATTGATCGAAGCTGTGAATTTATTTAAAATCATGATTTTCAGTGTGTTTTTACTTCTTTCTGTTAATCCCTCCTCTAGTTTTTTACTCGTTCTCTCCTCCTCTTCTACAAAACAATGACTAAAGTGTCAAGATGACCCTAACACTCTAGAGTTTCCGTCCCCACAGTCAAAAAACAGTAGTAGCTCTAAAAGTGATTTTAGTTTGATTTGAACCATTTTATGTGACTAATGAACAAATTTCTTTTTAGTCCTTCTGCTTGGTATGTGCAGGCAAACCTTTCCAGGTATGGGTTCTGAGGAGCATTGACTATTCTAGCCTGGTATGCGAAACCTCCTTGGGAAGGACCAAAACAATAACCAAAATTATAATTCTGAAAAAATGTAGATTATTATGGTTCTTCCCTGGGACCGAGTGGAATTTTGATACCTGTGAATGCTATTAAGAGACAATACACTACTAGGTAGATTTTATAGCAAAAATCTCACTTGTTAAAAGCATGGCTATTCTTATTAGCACATTGAATACAGAAAAAAGAGAGGAAAAATTGCTGAAGATTGTGAAGCTGCAAAAAAAATTGAATGAGAAATTTTACCATTCTAAATGCAATTTTAGATCCCATGCTAATTTTAGGTACCATGAATTTAAGTATTATTTCTGGGAATGTAATTGATTTACCGGAATCAAGTCCTGTCATTTCCCTGAGCCTGTATGCAGTACGGAAAATGACCTCTTGCTCTTTCTATGTGCATCAGAAGTAGCCCAAAAGGCAAGACACAAAGCATGTGCCGTTTGCTTTAACCTGAGGGCTGTAGGGGAGAAAAAGGGCAAGTACTAATCCTGCCCAAACAACTTAACTTCTCTCTGCTTCACTTTAGCACCTTTCTGCTTAGATCTAGCTTCCTTCTGCCAGATTCTTAGTGCCTTTCTTTCTTAACTTCTTGGAAATATTCTCTGATCTTTTCTGCCGATGCTCTAAATGTGTGTTCAGATGAGGTCGTATATTACTATCCAAGAAGATAATAGGACCCAGGAGCTTCAGTGTGCCATGTTCGAGTGCCATATATCCTCCACAACTTTGTAGTTTGTACTGCTTTTTGGCCCAAGTGCCTCCACTGAGCCTGTATCAATAGAATTTCAGAAACTTAACAGAAACAAAGGAATGCAGAATCAGTTTAACAAAATGAGAAAAGATAGCCATCTCGACAATTTTCCAGAGTAATTTGGCTTGGCGCTTATTCCTAAAATTCATTTTGTTAGAGTGGCTGATCTTCAGGAGAACTGTGTAATGAATGGACAGCTAGGTTAATGTCAACGTGCTGTTACAGGCAGAAGCCAAAAACTCTCTTTAATGTCATCTCATTAGGAAGCCCTCATGTAAGCATCTTTCCCGGAATACTGTGAGAATCTGTGCGCCAGAGCTGGTGGGAGGGATCCTCCACCAGCTGCCAAACATGACATTTCTGGACAGGCTGCTGAACCCTCAGCAGGTGACATCTGTGAAGCAGCCTTTCATCTTCCTGTCTCTCAATGGCTGGGTACCTGCATGGGGCAGGGATCCCTGAGAGGCTCTATGAATGCAGCCTGTCTCTTTCTCCCAGCTGGGCTTCCACAGCCACAGGCTGAGGATCCCTGAATTTGAGCTTCCAGTGTCAACATCTGCTCTCAGAGCCTCTTTTGTCCATTTCTCTCTTTATGTGCTGACAGCTAAACCCCGGTCCAGCCAATATAAACTGTCTGTAATCATCAGAACACAATCTACTGACTGTTTACAGCTTACAAGCAATAGGTATATTTTTTCACTTCTGTGGTGTATTTAACCGAGCAGGAGAGTGATTAACCAGCAGAAAGGATTGAGCAGTTTAGAAATTTTTCAATTGCTGTAAAAAAGGGAAAGCTTAAAAGCATGATCTGAAAACTTTCTTAGAGATTATAGTAGTACCTGAAGCATTTAAAATTCTAAAAGATTGGTACACAACTTGTGGTTTTCTTGAAGGTCTTGCAAAAAACCAATTTTCTGAGATGAGTAAAATAAAACAAAATAGAAAAAATAAAAAAGTGGTTTATTTTTTCCTTTTCACAAAGTTCCCAAAAGGCAAATGTTCTTTTCACAAAATTCCAAGTGTTGCTAAATGTAATTTATTCATAACAATTAATGTTATAGCAATGAATACCAAATGAATTGCTAATCATTGGCCACCCTGTTTTAAAGTGTTACCTATCCATCTGTCTGTTTTGCTAAAGGTACTTTTCACAACATATGTTTCTTTTGGCTCTTTGAGTGCCACTAGCAAAGGCGCAGTCACCCATCAGAAGGACATTAAAATACACAATAACCAGAAAGTTGTTCCGAACATTTCCACGTCTTGGATAGATATTCCTGGTTTACTTTTCTTTATGAGGAAAGCAAGGTTCCACCTCAGTGTTGGATAAATGTAGGTGAGAAGATTATTTCTTATGGCCAAAGGATAAGGATGCTATGATAGGACATGGTGGAATGGTCTTAAGCTGAAGCAGAAAAAGTTTAGATATTAAGAAAAATTCTTTGCTGTGAGGGTGGTGAGGAACTGGAACAGGTTGCCCAGAGGGGTTGTGGCATCTTCCTCCATGGAGGTGTTTAAGACCAAAGTGGATGCAGCTCTGAGTAACCTGGTATGGTGGAATATTCCCTGCCTGTGGCAGGGCGCTCTAACTAGATGATCTTTAAGTTCCTTTCCAACCCAAACCATTCTATGTTTCTATGGATTGGAAACATAAGATCTGGATACTTCTCTTACTTCTGCCACAGGCAATCTGGTCCTCATGATCTTGAGCTTTTCAAGAAAAGAAGACGAACATAAATGGGTGTTTAGGAGTTGAAATGCCATTCAATTTCAAATTGAGTTTGGGTCCTAAATCATCTGCAAATAAATCAGCCACTACTTTTGGGTATTTTTTGCTTGGTGTTTGTAAAATGAGCATCCCAGCAAGCCTGTAACTGTGATAACTGATTTATAGATATTCATAATTAATATTGGGAGCCTTACTCTAAAGGAGAGCAGTAATTCTGTGGTATTACCACCTTCATGAAGTTCATCTTCTGACACTGGTGAAACAGTACAATCATGGTTTTTGCTACCACTTATTTTCAGTTGATAAGTGCCAAAATTTTCTAAAACACGTATAACGGTTGATATGGATATGGCAGTGCTTGATAGGGAGCATTTCCCTATGCACCAAATGTGAGCTGTTCATGGCTGAGCACCCAGCCTGGCTCTTCAGCAGGGGCACTACACTTACACCTCTGCACCTACAGCCTGTCTCAACACCCACTGAGAGCAACAAAGATCTGACTTGCAGCCTGAGGGGAGATAGAAGCCTGAAATGTACACCGTAGAAGGCCAGCTGTGAGCAGGCAAGGTACCAAGAGGTATCTTCACTACAGGAAAACAGCAAGTTTCTACCTCAATATAGTTTAGAAAACAAGACTAAACCCCTGGATGATGGATTCCATATGAATAGGTGTGACCAGCCTTGTAATCCTAACAAATAATTTAATTTTATATTCTAGCTGGAACATTCAGAAATATATTTAGAGTAAAAAATAAAAAAAATTAAATTATTTATATATATATGTGTGTGTGTGAATATAAGTATTCAGAAATTAATTAAAATTTGAACCTCTGAGTACCTGTTTGTGGATTTAGATCATGAGAGCTTCTGAGTCTGTACTCATCAAAATTTTGTGGGTACAAGGCATGAGTGAATGTTGGATAGTGTGTTGTGAATATTACAGCATATAAACACAAATAATAACAAATAGCTCTACACTTAGTTACCTAGTTGTAACTCCAGACTGTTATAATTATGAAGTAATCTATCAACTAGAATTTTAATGAAATGTCAACGTTACTTGATCCTGAGAATATTTCCAAAGAACCATCAACAAAGAGCCAAAATAAATCTGATTTTCATCACTCAAAAAAAGTAATTACTGATTACAATATAGCAAGACCTAAAAACTCAGAAGGAAATACAACCACTCTCCGGGTCATCATCCCGCACTTTGCCAGGGGTGTTTGAAAAAAAAATAAAACAACAAAACACAAAAAGCGGTGGATGTCCCTAACTCCAATACTCTGGAGAACACAAACATTAAAGGACAAAGATATAATGCTCTCTTCTTTAGCAATTATACCATATAGGTAGCCAAAAAAAGCATCATAAAACTTTCTAAATTATATTGAGGAATCAGTTATTCAATATTAATAACTTAATGTCATCCTCCAAAAATGTGCACAACTCAGTCCTCCTTTGTATTTATATTTATATTCAATCATATATATTCAATCTCAGATATCTCTTAAATTTCCAGTTCACAAAATCAATATTCTGGTTCAGCATATTCTCAGTGAACAGATTCTCTGGAGAGCACTGACAGTCTTTCATAGTATTCACCAACACGAAGGCAGGGGAACCACCTGCTTGTGTTTGAAACTCTGCTTTTCAAAAACCGTTATTTTAAAGTTATATCATCTTCAATTCTTAGAGATTCTTGGAATGAAAATACTCTAATTTGCTACAGATTTATTTTCCTAATGCCAGGTATGCAATTATTTTATCATTTCAAAGTGCAGAAAATCAATGTAGTACTTAAAAAAAAAAAAATTGCCAAAACAAACTCAAAACAAAAAACCCCAAGCACTTAACCAGCTTGGAAAGGAGGAAAAACACCTGAAGAACAAAATTAGTTGTGCAGGATAATAAATAAACTTCTTGTTAAAAGTGCTGGTTAGTGAAGAACATCTTCTTGCCAAGAAGAGGAATACAAATTGAGATACATGAGCCTTGAACAAAATTCCTCTTTGTCTTTGTATTTATTGGCCAAATGCACACATATTTTTAAAAGGTTTGGGTTTAGGTTGTTTGGGGGTTTTTTTAAGTTATTGTAAAAGAATTCATTTGTGTTATAATCTTTGTGGAAATAATGATACCTTCCATCTGACTCTAATTTACTGTCAGAAAAAAAGTCAAGGAAGGAAGGGCAGAATCTTTTAATGTTTATTTCTGCTGTTTGAAAACGCTCTGAAAAAGGCACTGTGACTCTGGTGGGGGCTTTTTGATGAAAGTTTTTATGAAGTTAATGTTGCAGAGAGATGTTCGGAAGCCCCCAACAAGCGGACTGTGGTGTGTCGAACGGTCAAACGATTCCATCTGTAGTTAAATCTGCTACTGGAAGCATTTATCAACCTCCCAGTTGTTTAATTTGGGATCCTGCTGCTCCCACACTCTATCTGGATTCTGTCATTTACTAGAGCTGCACCCTTGTTAGGTTTGGAAAGAAAAGCAAAGCTGTACAAATGTTTCAGCTGCTTCAGATACTCTGCTCAGAAACCAGAAATACTGAAAAATCCAATAATCTTATAACTTTCCTCATGTAATCTGTTTTTTAGATAAGTGAGCAGGTTTTGAATAGGAGATTATTTGAAAAATTTACTTACAGTGTTAACTAAACTTCACTAGCTTCAGTCTAAGCCCAAATATTTTTTTTACCAGACTCAAAATGGAAGAGCAAATGGGAGCCATTCTCCCTTGAACTTGTAAAAATCTAAATCTTGATTTTATGGCTTCATCCTTCTTTGCCAAACAGTTCAGTCTAGTAGATCACATATGCCTTTTTAACTTTTAACTTTGTCTTCCTCTCCCTCACCTTCATCTGCACCATTCTTTCAGTTCCACTGCTGGCCTGTGATATTCTCAATATGAGGGCACCTTACAGTTTGTGGTCTCAGACCATTTCCTCTCTTTGCCTGTCAGCTTACCATGAGACTACAGCTGAGGTGCAAAACTTGTTGGCCTGAATAATTAACAAATGATTCTTATGCATAAGGGAGTCTGGAGCTCCAGAGAGCAGTCTAGGATCTCCTCCCCATTGCAATAGTCCCTCTCCTTTAAGGTATTGTGAACCTTCAGTAGTTTAGCTGGAAAATATCTCTTTATTATGTCCTACCAGTGCACTGCAGCCATGCTGCAGGATCCCTTCCAAGGGGAGAAAGAGTTTAATCACCATTTGCATTTAATTCTTTTTCAAGCAAAAAGGGGGCATCGCACAGAGCTCCCCTGTGAGGAGGGTCAGCACACATCAGGGGGATCTAGAGACAGAAGGCTCCAAATCTTGCTAGTAGTCATGTTAGCCAAGAGCTCTAGTTAAACATTACTGTTACTGGAATCAATACTTCTTCCAGTGATGTTGGATTAACAATGTTTTAGCAGAGCTGCAAAGACCAGAAAGAAAAGAAGGATGAGTCAATGGACACAATAAAAATGAACATGTCACCCCAAAAACAGCAGATGAATGAGAAAGAGGAAAACACAATGAGAGAGGAAGTGGGAAAAGGTATCAAATACAAATCCATATACGAGACTTCTGGGTGACAGCCATACCCAGTATGGTATAACATCTCCTTGGAACAATTACATTTTTCATTCTACTGCTGGCAGTATAGTTAGAATATCCCTTTGCCCAATGTGATCTGGGATGCCAATATCATACTGTTGGAAGCATCTACAAGAGGAGCAGTTTCATACTATTATACTCTTATAAAGGGAAAGAAAAGAAGACCAAAGATTGAAAGCTGAAAAGAAAAAGAGAAATAGAGTGAAGAAAGGAAGGAAGGAGAGGGAAAAATTACAAGAAAATCCCTTGCTATGGTGAATTCACCTCAGCTGCCACCCAAGAAACAACCAGGCGCTTGCTCACTTCCCACCTTCTCTCCCCCACAGCTGGACACAGGCGAAGATAGAAGAATACTATTGAAAGATTCCATGGGTCAAGGTGAAGGCAGAAAAATCACTTGCTAAGTACTGTTATGGGCAAAACAAACTCAACTTGAGGTATTTAAATTATTGTCAAATTGCCTAACTGTTTAATTACTGATTAGACCATTGCCAATAAAATGAGACAAGCATTAATGAGGCAAAAATTATCTTTTCTTCCACTTTCCCAGAAAATGAGGAGGACTTCTTCCTTGCTTCCACTTTACTCATTCACTTCAGACTCCTCTCCAACCCCCTTACTGACACAGGTTACACTCAGTCCCCGCGGCAAGGCAACAAGCAGCACCAGAGGTGGGGGGCAGTTACACAGTAGTTTCTCTCTTTGTTTATCACCCTTTTCCTATGCTCCGCTGTGGGTTTTCCTCAAGCCAGAGTCCCTTCAGTTGTGTACCTGCTCCCCCTCCTCTGACCTTATTGAACCCTCTCATTTCTTATTCTTTTAATGCCTCTCGTGTTTACTGCCCTTCCATATACATGTGTTCACAAAGGTGCCTCCAATTCCGCTGATGGGATCAGCTGCACCCTGTGGTAGGTCTGTTTTGGAGATACTGGTTGTATCTGACAAAAGTCAGTCAGTCCCACATTTCTTCCCCCAAAGACCACCCCTGCATTCCTCTCCATTGCCCAAACTTTGCCGTTCATAACAAATATATTTATAAGAAAGTTAGATTTATACTTTCACTGACACTTTTGATGGGAGCATTAATCAATGTCACAAGTGAGAGACATCCCAAGCCAGTCTATACTTTATGTGTGGAAGAATATAAAGAAGGCGCAGGACCTTCCAACTTTCAGAAATCTCAATGAATGATTCCTTTTGTTCCAAATCAGAGTCTCTATCCCCTAAGGTGCAAGAATTACTATAGATTCATACTAGACATGATGGCAATTTGCGCTATTTGCAGTTCCTAAAATCACAGAATATACTAAGTTGGAAGGCACCTACAAGGATCATCAAAGTTCAACTCCTGCTTCCGCACAGGGTAACCCCAAGATTCATACCCTGTGCCCAATAGCATTGTCCAAATGCTTCTCCAGCTCTGCCAGGATTGGTGCTGTGACCAATTCCCTGAGGAGCCTGTTCCAGTGCCCAAACACCCTCTGTATGAAGAACTTTTTTCTAATATCCAACCTATATCTCCCCTGACTCAGCTTTAGGCCATTCCCTCTGCTCCTCTGATGGGTCACCAGAGAGAAGAGATCAGGGTCTGCTCCTTGCTTCCCCTTATAAGGAAGCTGTAGGCCACAATGAGATCTCCCCTCAGTTACATCTTCTCCAGGCTGAACAGAGCAAGTGACCTCAGCCACTCCCTCACACAGCTTCACCTCAAGGCCCTTCATCATCTTTGCTGCCCTCCTTTGGACGCTCTCTAACAGCTCAATGTCTTTCTTAAATTGTGGCACCCAAAACTTTCCCCAGCACTCGAGGTGAGGCCCCCCCAGCCCAGAGAAGAGTGGGACAATCCCCTCCCTTGCCCAGCTGGCAGTGCTGTGCCTGATGCCCCCCAGGACAGGGTTGGCCCTCATGGATGACAGGGCTCTACTGACTCAGACTCAACTTTCTGCCGACCAGGACCCCCAGGTCCCTTTCCTAAGCATTTGTCCAGCATCTTGTTCTGCAGTCTATACGTACACCCAGGCTTGTCCCATCCCAGGAGCAGAATCCAGCACTTGCTCGGAGCTGGCCATGTGTGGAACAGAGCTGCCTGCCTTACAGAGCCTGGTATTTCAGTCTCATAAGTCCAGCAAGTTACACATGAAATTAAATTGGTTCAAGTCACCAGTGCTAGGAAAATGTTTGTATTTACTTCAGCTGCCAGGTCCTGTAATTTTCCCAAATCAACTTCCATGAAGTAATCTCTGTGTTAGAAACATTTCCCTACTTCACCTTTTTCTTCCATATCTCTACTGTATGCTCTTTCAACTCTGAGTCCAGGTGTCTGATTTGTGTACTATTGGAACTGATTTGACTCCCTATAAATCCAGCAGGTCTGCCAATCTCAATCTACTTCAGAGTAGGCTGTGAATTTGCTTGCTTAATTTTCAAACATGAAAATGGCTAGAAAGTCAGTTACAAATGAAAACTGAAGCAATTTGAATTTTCTAACATTACATTAGTAATATCCTATTTAGCTAATGCACATACTATTACTATGAGCCTGGTTTACAGTGCAATATCATCCTTAGCTCAGACTCTGGTTAAGTAAAGAAGTGAAAACGAAGACCCATTGCCAGCTCCTTTTCAAAATTAAAGCATTAAGACTGTTGCAAACAGAGCATATAGCTGCTTTGTAGCTGTGGAAACAGCAATATAGTGTAAAAGCTAGATAGCCCATATATTAGGTGCCCCAAGACAGAACCAATAAGTGGTATAAATGAAATCTATATGGCCTTTTGTAATTAGTAATGAAATGCCTGAAATAAATCCAAAGCCTTGCAAGAAGTCAGCTTTCCTTAGAAAACCTGTTTTCAAATGGCATCATACTTCAGCATTCTTCAACTTTGTGAGTTCACAGCATCTGCTGCTTAAATATAACAGCACATATGGCAGCATCATTTTAGAAAGCAATGTAAAAAAAGACTGAAGAAACTATTATGAGGACTGCTGTCATGCTCTTGGGGCACAATTGCAATCTTGTGATCCCATACGGCACCACTGGAGAAAGAATGTGAAGTTTTAGTAGGGTAGATGGGGTCAAATACTGTATAATAAAATGACTCAAATGTTCCCTTTTCATACTTTCATTTTATTAGTTCCAAATTAAGTACACAATATAATTTAGGTCCTGACTTTTTTTTTCTTGGGACTAAAGGATGTGCTTCAAGTTTAGCCTGAACATAAGCGGTATTTTGAAGCCTAAATCAGCATTCATGCAAATCCTAGCAAATGTTGACACTCTGTCTCTGGCAATCCAAGTGTATAATTAATTTGTAGATCATCATTTACTACTTTTGTGAACCGGTATCAACATCTAACTATTCTTCCACTGGGCAAACATGTGATGTTTATCTATGACTTTTTTTTTTTTTTTTTGTCTGTCAGGGACTAGCACATTCAGCTGGAATTCTACTGATGTTTCATTATTGACAGGTTTTTATAACATGAAAACAGTGAGGGTCCAATTATGACACTAGGGCACAGCCTCAACCCAAAAGGAGAAGCATGCCCAAGAGGTTTATGAAGATTTGTGTATCTTTGGAAGAATTTGAAGGGTGCTGATCCATGTCTCTTCTGTAAATAAAAATACCTGTGGTCACTACACAGGGATGGTGCATCCTTTCTGTCACTAACCACATACAGTAATTTTCAAGGGTGTGGGGAAGTTTCGAAAGAGAACTAGTAGAGGTACAAGGTCCTAAATGAGATGAACTCTGTCAATCTTTACCAGGACCAAGCAAAAATAATCCATGCCTTCTCTTGGTCCGTGGAATACCATTTGATTTGTGCTGTGATGGCTGATATCACTTGTGTCCTCACACAGCAAATGAGTGCATAAGAAATATAATTACTAGCAAGCAAACAGCACAAGGAAAGTCACCAGGAGACTGATATAGTCATGTACATTCTCTTATGTTACTCACTTCTTGGATGCAAATTCAATAGTGGCTAGTGGAACTTCTTATCAAAAAGCATTAGTAACGTGAGCAAGATTTTCAAATAGAAAAATGAAATTTAGTGGCAACAACTTCTCTTTGTTTCTTTTTCTCTTATAAGCAACTTAAAACTATACTTTTTCACTCATTATTAGATTATTTTTAGGTTATTCTCAAGTAATTTTATAATAGGAAAAAAATCCCAGAGCAGCAGAACAGCACTTTATGTAATTACTGGCATATTCTTCTTCAAACAATAGTTATATTTCCTTGTCTTTCTGTGACAGAATTGCATTAGAAAAATTTACCCTCCCTGCAGCTGTCTAAAAAACCCCCAATTTTTACCACTACAAATGCCATGGTAGAAGTATATTTTCTTTAAAATCTATTTCTCATTTACTGGCCCTCCTCAGAATGAAGTGTCTAACTGACATTTTTAGTTCCATCCATAAAATGTAGGCTCATTTAGAAAGCAAGGGTTTATCCCATAATCTGCTAAGTTCAAGAAGCGTTTGGACAACATTTTCAAGTACATAGTGTGATTCTTGGTGTGTCCTGGGCCAGGAATTGAACTCAATGATCCCTGTAACTCCCTCGCAGCTCAGCAAATTCTATGATTCCATAGTGTGATCTTGAACCTGGCAGTCATCATTAGCTTGTTAGCTAAAATCACTCCAACAGCCCATTCTGGACATTCAGGTTGATGTAATTGATCCACAATTTGGGCTGTTATGCAGGAGACATATAGATCACCAGTTTGTTTAAAAGAGGTGTGTACCCAATGATTTCTTTCCTAAGGCATTATACGTACATGAGACGCTCTACACCTCAAGCGTTCATTATCGGGATAGTATTATGATACCAAAAAAGATTTGTTTGCCTACCATCATCCCTGCAACTCTTGATCACATATGGGAAGAAAAGGATGTATTTAGTGTCTGTATAGTACCAATATAAATTCGTACCCATCTGAGTATTTCTCAAGACCACAGAGCCTAGGACTATATTTTGATAGAAAAAAGTACTGGAAAACTGAAAATGTTCCACTAATTCTTCAGAAGAGACATTTAGAACAGTTATTAGCAGAGCAAGCAACATTTTTGTTTCAATAATGGTCTGAGTAAATCACATAATGTCTTAAAAGAATTCAGTATGTTTTTGAGAAATATCAAGAGATGAGAATATTTTAGACTACTTTTCTCTTTTTCTTTTTTACTACTTCACACCTCCTTCCTTTGATATATAGAGTTTGTTTTTTATGAATACAAAAACAGGAATTTCATGCTGTGACCCAGATTTCTATCCCTTCACATACGTTCCCCTGTGCATCAAGTTTAAAAGCTAAAAAGACCCAGAGTTTTGCATGAAATTTGCAACTTTGATTTTTCTTTTCAACATTCAGATTTTTTTGCAAATGAGTCATTTTGTAGCAAAAGGAAAAGTTACATTTTACAAGTAAGGTCTCTACGGAAAAATGTTCAGAGAAATTCTGCGCTATAGAAAAGGAAAACTAGCTACCTACATATCCAATGTGAGAGAGGACTTTTCTTTAGTGTCAAGCTCCTTAATTTCTCTAGGCTTTATTATGATTTAGCTGATAGCACATTACACTCCACTTGCACTGTTCCAGAATAGACAGAGAATTTGAGACTGGGTTCAACTAGGTAAAAAAATTTAAAACAAATTCAAATTCAAATTATGATAGCAGATGAGGCAATAACTTAGTACAAAAGAAAAATATTTATAAAGAAAGTGGTTGTACTGAATGTATTTTTTAACTGTTCTACACCTATGATTTTCCCCTAGCTCTTTTCTTTCTTCTAGGTTTCTCTTGTGATTTCTTTCCGTCTACTTCATGAATGACGGTACTTGTCATCTATGTTCTGAAACATATCTTCCGGAAGATGCTAACCCGCCTTGTTGGGAATCAGTTGTTCAAGACAGGTTAAACAACTTTCCGTCTAAAGGATGAGCTCTGATTGTTAACAGATTTTTCAGAAATAGGTTCATGAAATAACAATCTTAACCCCTTACATGAAGCTCCATGTTGTCTTTGCTTAAAAGGCACAAAGTGCCTAAACATGGAAACAAATTTTACTTCAGGTGTCTCACAGCAGAAGCCTTATAAGCTTTATGTTTGGCTCAGAAAGGGAACAGTGATGATTGAATTAAAAATCTCAGTCATTCCTTCAAGAACTGGAGCCTGTATCTTCAACTAAGAAAAAAACCAAAGATTTTGTTTTGATCAAACCATAACAATACATTCTCTCCTTATTTTTAAGAATGCGGATTCATCCATGTTTTGAAAAAAATAATTTCCTTCTCTCAACACTTACCTTTGCTTTTCTTTTAGAAAACAAATGTCTTACAGCTTTCTTTACAAAGTGCATTTTTAGAGAATAAAGGGTTTGACTCTCGTGATATGTCAGTTCTCCTAATTTCGTTTGGACTATTTAATATTTTTTGAATTTGCAGAAAAGAAAGCAGGGTTTGAATCTAAATCAAATGAGTCACAGTGCCTCCAAGGCAACTACTAAAGATGCTCTGCAATTTATGAAGAACATTAGAATGGATATAAAAACTGGTCCCGATCTATAACTTTATTAATTATCAGATTTTAAGTCTCTATACAAATCAGATTCTCACGGTCATAAAGTTCTGGCTTTAAGCTTAATCTCTGTTTGCCACAAGTGTCCAGTGTCAATAACATTGGGTTTTGTACTGCACCCGTATACTAAGATGATGAACACATTGTAAGAATTTATACAAATAAACTTGCTTCTAAACAAGCTCGACTGTTTTTTTTCCTTGGGTAAAGAATAAGTATAAAATAATTGTTTCTCAGAACTGGAAATCACACATTGCCAGAGTCCTGAATGCTGCAGGGCCATTAGTGAGAGAATGCCATAGCAGCATTCTGCTTGGAAAGAAATCTACATCCTGCTTGTTTGGGTAATAGTTCTTCCATTAGAGGCAATATTAGAATTTCAGCTTTTGATCTCTCCTTGTGGACTCCTTAAAATCCAAGCTGTGAAACAGCAGCTGATGCTTTACATACTATCACAACAGCCAGCAATATATGAAACCTGGAAACGGCATGCAAGGGAAATTAATGATGGGCTGTTAAGGGATATACAATAACTCACGTTTGCATTACACAACATACAGCAAATTAAAGCTGCCTTTCTTTTGTTGTGCTGGTGATAGAGCATATAAACATCAAGCAGCAATGCAGAATGGCAATATCTGAGATCACCTTTAATTTCTAGAAAGCCCAGGAAAAAAGAGATATTTTTTACCAGCAGTGCAGAACAAGCTCAGAAAGTTACACTGATCAGTAGACGGAAAATGAGCTCTGTCTCACCATCACTAGCCTGAATAATAGCATATGGTACAGCAGATACATAGCAGCAAAAGCCAGAGATAGATCCTGAAACACTTATTTGTCAAACTAACAATGGCTAAAAGCACAACAGTAACATTAGTTTATTTGTTTCTTTTTGTGTGTGTGTGATTTTTTATATTTTTGCATATGATTACAAATAAGAATCGATAAAGGACTTTTTTTTTAATTTCACAATGACCATCTTGCATGTATTTTGTCTCAATGCAAATAAATCCATTTCACTAAAGAACCAGGACACTGTAAGTACAATGCAAGAAGGGTAAATTTGAGGGTTTAGTATTTATTTTACTTAACATACCAAGGGTTACACAGTGATTGTGCTAAGTGTGGTATTTCAGGTTGTCTTTGAGAGTAAACCTCTAGTGACTTCTGCTTAATATTTTGTTCTTAGCTTCTTTTAAAAAGCTAAAAGTCTAAATAAGTCTAAATAAAAATCAAGGAAATTTTCTGTGGATCCTTTAAAAAATATAAAAGCATTTAAATGATTTAGTCTTAGTGTACTGTCAATTTCTATTGCACAGTCATATCTTTAATTAAATTAAGTATCAGGCTTAATCATAAGTTTAATTAACAAAAATATTAAAAAAAAAACAAACCAGCAGATGCTTTCTCACCTAAATCCCAAATAGAATTTATAGATCTCCTTCAAGGTAAATTAGCGTTTCCTGTTGGGATCTGTTGAAGTCTTCCACACTGACTTCCCTTAGCTTGCTTTGACCTCAATGGATGCATAGTTAGACACAGGTGAATGTTCTCTCAAAGCAGTCTCAGCATCATTGAGGGAGTGATATGAATCAAGGAGCCTCAAACAGAAGGGGTTGTTATTAGTGCCCTTCTTAATACCATTATTATTATCATTTTTACAAGTGCTCAGTAAAAAGTGATGACAAGCTAAAACTCTTTATAAAGGTTATGCTGCAGCAGTCATGAGACTGAAAATGCTACAATTTTTTTCCGAACAATGGCACAGCATGACCATGAACGACAAGTGTTTTAAGTCTCCAAATGAGGTTTACAAAATGTTACTATGCCTGACCAGGACTTCTGTAAATCATTTTGAAGTCTAAATTAAGAGTTGAAGGAAGAGGATGGTGTGAGAGACTGAAATGTTAATGATTAATGGCTCAAACAATTAGCCATTTGCAAAAGCAGTGGGTGCTTTGCTGATGATGTGCAAGGTAACAGCCTAGGTGCAGGGCACGTGAGCACCAGAGGATGACTATGACAAATCAACCTTTGTTTAGCAAGAAGCTGGGGTCTGAGCCAGGTAAGAGAAGAGGATGATGAGAAGCAGATCCTGCAAGGCTGGATAGTGCATTTTACCATGTGTCCCTGCCAGTGTCCACCATTGCACAACTGGCTCAGGTGTAAAAACTCTACTCCAGGGGAGGTATTGAGACATTCAAACACACACCTGAAGGTGTTCGTCCCTTCTGATGGGGCAAAATTGACTCAGCTCTGCTGACGTTAAGAAGGAGCTGTCATGTCTTAGAAGGGGTCATAAACCGTTAAAGATGCCTGAAGAACTCTGACTCACTTCTGAAGCCTTCCACTAGGGGACTGCCCCTGACACACAGTGCTGTATCACATAGTGTAAAACTCGCCCTGCCAGGGGAGGTGCGTGGGTGTTCCTACATAAACCTAAGCACACGTTAAACCATTGAACTTTGTATTTCATGAGCTTGCCCCCATCCCCAACAGATCAAGATTGCAACCATCATTTCAATCAGCGGGCATTGAAATTGCAGCAATCAAGACTTGTTTCTGGATGGGAGGGTGGTAGTACCACAGAATCACAGAATATGCTGAATTGGAAGGGACCTACAAGGGTCATCATGCCGAGCTCCTGGCCCTGTGCACAGGACCATCCCCAAGAGTCACAGCATGTGCCCAGGAGCATTGCCCAAATGCTTCTTGAACTCTTTCAGGCTTGGTGCTGTGACCACTTCCCGGGGGAGCCTGTTCCAGTGTCCAAACACCGTCTGGGTGAAGAAACTTTTTGTGGTATCCTAACTAAACCTCCCCTGACACAAATGTCTTTTTACTCTTATTCTTGCTTTCTGTTTCTTTCTCTCTTTCTTCTCCCAGCTTCTCAAATATATTGTAACTCGGACCAAAATATTCCAGTCAATGCCTTACTAAGTGCCTTGTTGTGTCTAGGTGAGTTAAAATTGCCCAACTCTAAGTTTGTTAAGTTAAAGTTCGTGAACTGCCTTACTTAGCCTGGATGTTGTTTTAAAATTTGCCAAGTACCTTATTCTACATTAATGTTCTAACATTTGCAAGTAAAGGTTTGTTATAGAACCTTCTGAGAATTTTTTTGTTTTTTCCATGCACCACCCAGAGTGAGTCAAACAACCTTCCCCTAAACCTGCTGAGCAGACAGGGCCATGACAGATGGGACACAGTCTTGTATCCAAGTACATAAGCAGAAGTTCTCTCCTGTCTGTCTGAACTCTTATCACTTCACAGCACTGCTGATGGTAACACCTCACCCTCCAGCCATGTAAGCGGGACATTTAGGTTCGTAGCACCACGTCAAGAGTACTACACACCAGTCAGTCCATAGCTGGCACTCTAAGGTGCTGAACATCAGGAGAGGAGCCTGGCTTGCCATGTGATGTCCCCTGCACTCATCCTCTAGTTCCTCCATTTTGCCTTTTACCTGGTTGTTGGGTCTTAAGAGCATCCATAAACCTCTTCCTGGTGGAGTTGCTGACAGAGCCACCCAAGGCAGCTGTAATTAAGCCAACTCTCAGAACAGAAACAATAAGGTCAGTTGGTGGGGTGCCCTACTTCAAGTCGATGACCCTGTTTAAGAGGCAGCTCTTATTATCTCGGTCTGTCACATTAATAAAATTACACTGCTTTCAGGTTCAAGAATATACTCTCACTTCATTGCTTATCTCCTGTCCCATTTGTCCACAGATACATGCTCAGGTTAGGGTTATTTAGAGCAGTAAGAACTGTCAATATTTTATTCTCTCTGCAGCAGAAATTAATGCACTCAAGAAATTTTACTGACAGAAACACTGTATCTCAAAAGATTGGCAATGTCTGCAACAGAGGGAAGGAGAAAGGCAGGGTCTGAGCATATGAGGTCTGACTTCTATGCCAAAATTAGCAAACAAATACCTGTACCTTTCTGTGGATCTGTTTCTTCATGTGTGATCTCCCTTGTCTTTGTTCATAACCTCAGTCATATCTGTGCTGGAAAACCTATCCTGGGAAATTTTGGTTATCATTTATTTTATGTTGCATTTATAATCTACCTATCATAGGGTATTTTCATAACTTAAATTTCATAGAAATATTGAATATATATTTAAACTGTGTCTAAAGCTGTATGTTTAACATGCAAGTATCAATTCAATAAATCTGTCAGAATCCACACTTGACACTACTGTTGCATCAAAAAAATAAAGCTATCCTACTCTAAATGATATTCAAACAGACTAAATGATCCTTTTCCTGTTTCAGAGCAGGAATTCAAACCTTATTTGTTCAGGATGTCAAATTGCTGGCAAAGAGTACTTGGCTTGGCACAGTCTAAATCCTGTACTTAAACTGAATGTGATACCTTTTGACTGAAAACATTCTGCCAATTTTTAAGACATACACAACTAGGATTAAGAGACATTAATTGTGCATTACTTAAAGGTGTTGCTATTCACAGAAAAACTAGACAAACTATTTTAAAGCACTACAGATTTGTCCAAGACTTTAGGACATTGCGACTGGTTTGTACTTGAGGACCCCAGCGTATGACCACTGTGCCCTATCTAGGCATTTATCATGTAGTATAAATGGCTCCAAGCCATACCTTTATCTCCCTTTTCATGCAGTTTAGTCTTGTTCAATGCAGTCTTCTCCAGGAGCAACACTAAACTCCCTACTCTTGCTAACTCCCCATTTAGAGATTAACACAAGCAAAAATTATCCAAACACCCTGTGCATGGGCACATATACATATGCACATATTGCTGCACCAAGAACACTTACAGTCATATCCTGAATTGCTCAAAAAGTGTCAGCTAAGATTTTCTTAAGCAAAACATAGAAAAAAATGCTTAACTTTAGACTTCTATGCTGCCAATATCTGCATCATAACTAATCCTCTTAAAATTCATCAATTTGAATTTCCTCCATAGACCATGGAAATAAGAAGGCATTTTTATGGTGCAGTTTATCCAATCTCTTCTAGATATCTAGAGGATGAGATGAACTGCATTCCAGAAGTATCTAATAATTTTCATTGCTTACCAAAGACCTAACACGTGTAGATGGTGGATAAGGTGAATCCCACTTTAAATTTCTTGGGGTTTAGATATTTATGACTGATACAATCAATCCCACCTTTATATCTTGGTCCTACATGCAAAGCTTCCAGGTGTTGCTCCTACCTGCATCTCTAACAATGCCTCCTACTCCACAAACACTTGCCCTAAGACTGGATTCCTATCTTTAACTATACCAAATTGTATAAAGGTCTTATACTTCCATCCTCAGCTCCCTCCCTGCTTCAAGGGCCTCGTCCATCCTCTTCTCAAGGGCTTTTACTTCTGTACCCCATTGTGTTGACCTTTGCCTCCAAATCCTTGATAACAGGCAATTTTAGAAATAATTTCTTTTTACCTTATGCACGTTAAACTATCTCAGCTACAATAACTTCTGCAGCTTCTCTTAATGTAGCATGAAGCAAATTTAAGTAAAGAGAGCCACAGCCAGGTCTATGCATCACTTCAGATGCTGAATAGGCCTTGTGCTGGCTCTGAAAAGTGAAGTTCACCCTTTGGGAGGAATTTCTCTCAAGTCAGAAGAGAACAGAAGGAAACTCTGTTCTCTCTCTCCATAGAACTGTATTCCCCTTATAAACAAACTTTGAATGTGAGACGCTCTGTAATGCCAAGACTTCCATTTTTATCACAAGCCCAAACACAGTGGATTTCCCCCACACACCCCCGTTAAATCCCAGCTCCTGGAGTCATGTGAATACCCAAGGAATTTCAGTTGTCTTGTAAAAAGGTTGCATTTCTGGCCCACACAGAGGCAGAGGAAACCCTGCAAATGTGACCCCATTGCACCCTAAACACTCAAAACCAGAAGGCAAATAAAAGAAGCCAAGTACATTCAGTTGTATGATTTTCAGGCCAATCTCATGATTATTTCAAGCCTGATTCAAGATTTTTGGATGGTTTGGGTTGGCAGCACCAAAGACTTCATTATAGTTTCAAAGACTATAAAAAGAAAAAAGTTTCCAAGCTGTATAATTATCAAAATGATGGAGAGTCTGAAATACAGCAGGAATGACAGGCACACTTGGGCCAGCATTTTCAAATGGGGCCTGATAGAGCATGCTTCAGCTATTTCGTTGCCACATCCAGACACAGTGGACCTGATTAGCCTAAATATAGCTCTCACTGGAAATCAATTGGCTTAGGCAGGAGTTCAGCGACACAGGTCTTGTTCTTGACAACTGCCAGGGGTGAATTTCACCCTGAGAAAGTCAAACAAGAGGAGGGAAGGATTGCTGACCTTACTCAAGCTGTGTCTTGAGAAAGCAATTTGTACAATACAGGACCAAGGTTTATTCAAAAACATGTGGAAGTGATTTATGGATTCTATTGAAGCTTTCTGGTATTAAAGCATTGAAATAAGTGCTACTCCCATATTTTGGTTGTAATAAGGGATGTATTATGATATTTCATCTTTAAACAGGCTAGGCTTTAAACTAGCTTCCTAAATTCCATTGTCTTTTTATTCTCCTTTTCTGTTGTCCTGCATTTCCTTGATTTTTTTTTTTTTTTCTTGGTAGTCTAAGCTTTGGCTATAAGGCAGGCTTAAGAGACATACATGTGCATGCTCTGTATATTCTTATTTGGCAAAAACTTTCTATCCCTCCTGATGTTGAGTTCATTGCTCCCCAAGCAGTCCCACTGACGTTAATAGGCATCTCCTAATGCCAGTGTGGCTATAATATGGAAGAAGAAAAGGAGGGTGAAATAGGCAAAGAGAGCTAGGAGGTAATTTAAAGGATGTAATGAGACAAACAAAAGCTTGTAATGTTTCCATGGGTTTTTCCATGGTGACTTATTCCCTCTTTCATTTAAGTCAGTGGGAAAATTCCAGTAGATTTCAGCAGCAATAGACAATGTTTCTTTCAGCCTATAACCATTATTATGACATTGCATTGCCATATTGAAATATCCTATCTACAATAGAATTTTTTCCTTTAAATGTAACTATTAATTCAGTAGGAAAAATTATACACTAATGACTGAATTCACCATGGTGTTCATGCACTCCCTCAACTTTAGTTGCACGAGCAGGTCTACTGTTTTACTTTAAAGAAACTCACCAACAAATCAGCCCTGGTCATCACCAAATTGGAACCTTTTTTGTTTATTCAAAATAAATGAATGTGCTGAAACTATTCCCACAGCCCCATCAGCTCTGCTGCCATGCAACACCAGAAAGCACAACCCACAGCAAAATCATTCTTGGTGGCAACACCAAGAGAGCAGTTTGCATATCACCAGTGAGGGAAAAAAATGGAAAGATGCAGGAGTTCATGACTTTCCAGGGCCAGAGACTTAACATCAGTTACTTAATACCATGTACAGAGGAAAGTCTCTTCACTTATTTATTTATTTTGGGGGAAGGAGGAGGGGGTGAGGGGCTCCGTCAGAAAACCTGCAGGCAGGAGGCCCCACATGGTGGGGGGAGAGTGGGTGATTTCACTTACAGGCATCCTGGTAGCTATTCCACCTTCTTGAAACATTTTCCTGACAATCTTCAAAAGCAAAGTCCCAATTTGCATTTTTAATACTGAAATATAATACACTGTTACCGGGAGACACCCCTGAGTGTTATTACTTATCACTGGGCCATTACAAACAATCATGAAAGATTACAGTTGATCTGCCTGGCCAGATGCATTCTTGAAAACCCAGAAAGAGGGTTAAATGAGAACCAACATATGTAAAAGATTCACAATGCTATATTTCAAATAAGAAACATGTCGGGAGTGGAAAAAAAGAAGCCAAAGAGCATGGTGGTTAAAGAAAAACTGAAAGAAAAACACATAATTGCTCTTAGTCTGTCATTTCCCCCCACAGAGTAGTAAATAAGCGCTTTGATACATAAAAGCCGTTATCAAACAGTAACAAATTAGTTCTTCACCATCTGTGATCCACGCAAGGGGGGTGACAGTTATAGGCAAGATTTTAAAATATGAAATCAACTATTTATGAACTGGTTTCAGAGTCTTGCTGTCTACTTTGCCTCCTAAACTGTGGCCACAAGAAAGAGATGGGTTTTCGAAGCTAACAAAAAACAGCCATTGTGGTTCCACTCTTTAAATGATGCTAATTGCTGGCTGACATTTGTAAACAAGATGTTTCCTTTCCTGCCACTGCCTACTATAGCTCAGTCACTTTCAAGAGCAATATCTCACATGAAAAAAAAAGAAAGCATTACTCTGACCTTACCAAACCTTAGTACTTTGAGCTTCTTTATGTTACCCATGATCGGCCCATTATTTCATGCTAGACCCACCACTTCAGAAATATTGCAACTTAGATCTAATTTCTTTCTTGCATTTTTGCTTTCCTGCTTTCCTTCTTGCCCTCCTTCTCACTTTCTCTCATGCAGGCACAGTTTCTCACTTTCTTGCTTTCTGCCTGGCTTCTTTTGTCTCTCTCTCCTCTCTCCCTTTCTCTTTTTTCTGCTTCTTTTTCTATATTTTCCTCTCCCCCCTCTCCCTCCCCCGAAAAAGCACCTTCTTTTGGAACTCTCTATGTGAACAGATATTTCAGCTCCTAATTTTAACAAGGGAAGTGCCGAATATTTCATGATGTGCAAATTATTACATATTAACTGACAAATAACCCTAACTTTATTTAGGGGAAGAAAAAAACAACACAAACCCACTCATTCTTTACTGGTGAATCTAGCATTTCTCTTTTGCTTCATTCCTCTGTGCAAAAGGGGTGTTTTTCTGGAGCGAAAGCAATTAAATCTCAGAGAGATGGTGGTAATTTGTTTCTGCTTGGGAAGTGAGCACTTTTGAAAAATGAGTTTGAATTGATCCAGGGCTTTTTCCCTCTCTTCAATGGAAGAAACAAAACAGAATTAAAAGCCTGAAATGTAAGGACACTCCGTCACTTAGAAACTGTTGAGGATGGTTCATATTAATTTTTTTAAAACAATGCCTTTTCTTGACGTTTAGAGTAATATGAAAAAGAAAAAAAAATGAGTTAACATGCCATGGATTGCTGTATTTCATGGGACAATCCAATGCCTTTGCAATGTGTCATTTTTACTTTCAGTGAAATACAATGGACATTTCAGCAGGAATACAAAACTGAAAAAGGATTGACCTTATTCCCACAATCCAATGTCCATTGACTACAGGGCCAAGATCTCTTTCATTTAGATTAAGAGGCTTTGACTGACAACAATATATTTCCCTGTAATCATCATTTTCTTCCAAAACAATAAAATATGTATATGTGGTAAGTAAAAAGGCTGTACAGGGACAAATGTAGATGCATCTGCTTAGGTCCTTGAACAGAGGAAGAAGTACACCTAGGCTTTGGTGCCCTGATAAAACTGATAATTGAATTATGTGAGTTATATGAAATAAGCTGAATTTCTCACTAAGATTTCGGCATCTGTAGTGGCATCTATCTCACCAAAGGTAAGCATCTATAATTTACAATAAGCATAGGAGCTGCTTGTCTAAACCCAGTGGAAGCAGATTTATTACTCAATAACACATCAATACAACTGAATCTGTGACTGAGAGATACAGACCAACAAACAGCAAGTTAATAGAAAAAGAAGGATGTTTCTACAAGTATTCAACCAAAATAATAATATGTACTAAACACATTAGACAAATTGTCCCGTGTTTTCCTTTCATTAGAAGGGGGGTGTGCAGTCAGTCCTCAAAAGCAAATGTGGATGTCCAGTATTCAGTGAAATGAATTCTCTCCCTAGAGTCTTAAAGTGGTGTTAGCAGAGTCTAACTGACCTCCATCTATAGCAGTAGCGGCCAAGAATTTTCAATTCTAACATTTTTAAAAGTAAAAATGAAAGAATTCCTTTCATTAAATGCGCAATCACTTTACTGAGTTATGAAAAATGTTCAGTCTACATTGCTATGATCAAAGTCTTGGTAGCATCAGTAGTATAGTAACATCAGCATTAACATGTAACCCTTTCAACTTCATTCTGATAACTTAAATGATTTTTGATAGCAACAGTTTGCTATTATGACATTAATTCATCTAATGGATCGATATATTTCTGAGATGATAACATTTTGTCATCAAGGTGCAATTTAAATTCACTGCATACCTTGTTAGGATAGTCATGACTGAGAAATGAAAGGGCTGGGTAGGCTGCAATCTCAGCTGGAAGCAATTTGTACTGGTAATTTCAGTGCTCCTGGTATTTATAATGATGCTTCTGAAAAGGATATAGCATGCTTTATACTTGTACCATTGAAAAAAAATAAATCACGTTTTCAACATTTTCTCCATTTTCATGAGCTATCTGAGATTTCTCCAGTAATTCAAGTATATCTCACTGATTCCTCCAGTACCATTCATTCTCTATTTTTGCGATACATGACTGTGACTCTACTGAGGCAGTAATGATTTTTGCTTGCTTCCAGCTGTTCCTGTTTGGTCTCAGGTGGCCTGGCTACCAGCCTGGACAGCAGTTTTCTATGTCTGTCATAACATTTCTGTTTCTTTTGCCTTTCAGCTGGGTTTGGAAATTTGGTATTTGCTCAGGTTTAACTCTTGTGAAAAGAACAGCCAATTAACATCTGTTCAGGAGCAGGCACTCTTAGTTCTTTTCTTATATTTAGCAATGTAAAGAACAATTTTTCATCTCTGCTTCCAGTTTCTTTGAATATATAATTGGATAATAGAGTTCAATAAGATAAAGCCAGTAAAAAAAGCTTAAATAAGTGCCTAATTTCAGCATGAGAATAGCTGCAATGGCTTCAACACTTTCAGTTATTTTCCTGCTTTAAAAATCCTTTGCTTTTTAAAAAGCTAATATCTGTGGCTTCCCATGCAGAGCAGTTTTCATTGTTTCATTTTGCTAATAACTAAAGCTTCCTTAGAGAAAGGTATAGCCATAATTAGGCACTTTGCTCAATATTACTGTTCTTAGTGTCTCAATAGTTTTGAAAGAATTTGAGGAATAAAACCAGACCAGAGCTACTCTCTTAGGTAATGTAGCCCATTTTCTACACATTGGTCTATATTGGATGTCTTGTTTCTTGTACTTTTATATAAATTATTGCCATTCTTAGTCTTCTGGTAGTACTGAAACTGTACACAAAAATTTTTATATGTTTTTGAATGAAAGAAAACCTTTTCAAAAATATTGATTCTGCCAATACTTTTTTTTTTTTTTTAGTGTTTTTTATTTGTTTTGGTTTGTTTGGTTGAAGGGGGTTTTTTACAGAAAGAAATGTACATCTTTTTTTGATAATTTGGTTTTGATCAAAACAAAGAGACCAAGAGTCTTCATAAGTACTTTGTCGTTAGAAGATTGTAACTTAAGCCTCTTCAATGGTTGAAAGTATTTATCTTTGATTCGCCTTTGTGAGTATGACATCCTTGGGAGAAAACAGAAATATCAATCATTTTATTAATATGGATTTAATTGGAAAGGACTTAAGCCACAGTCTGTTTCTTTTGGCAGGTAATGTACAGTCAAAATATATGAGCGGTTCTAGAAGCCCTTTCTGCACTGGCTGTTCCATACAGAGGGACAGAGCAGAAAACCAATTTACAGGAGCACAAATGGATGCTTCACCAAGTGCTTTAAGATTTAATCAGGGTGCCAAGATGAAGCAGGATCATCACCAAAGAGAACATATTGAAACTCCTTAATTAATCTGTTTTCTGAACCACATGCAGATTGTTATCTGTGAATATGTGATCTGATACAATAACTAAATATATCTGCCGAGAAGCAAGTAATGTCCTAAAAGTTTTGAAGTAAGCCATCACAATAAGTAATAAGTAATGACAATATGTTTATGTCAGTGCTTGTGATGGATTACCAAGTTATTACTGATATATACCAGGCTGGATTTAGCTTTCATCATTGCAAGATTATACAACAGAACTGGTTTAATCTGGTGTCCACAGGGATTCTCAGGTACTGTTTTTATAGTGCTGATGAACAGTCAGTCTTCAGTTTGTACTGGTGAGCAGTATTAGACTTTTTCCCACACTCAGGACTTAACACTTGTTTCTGTTGAACTTCATGAGGCCCTGGTTCTTGAAGCCTGCTGAGGTCTGCCTACATGGACCATCTCAGTCCTGCCCTCCAGTTATCAGTCTCACTCTCCTGGCCTGGTGTTGCCCTCACACATGCAATCTGTATGGAGACTTTACCAGCCCTTCTATCGAACACAAAGTGACATTAGTCTTTAAGCTCCCTCAGCACGCTCAAATGGATCCTGTCAGATCCTGTGGGCTTCTATATATGTGTGATCAGCTCACCTAAGTATCCATAAGGTGACCCTCTTCAAAGCTTCAAAATTTCTTTCTAAATTTTGTTACTTGGCATGCAGACTCAAGAGGCCTGGGGAAAGACCTTTTCTGTGAAGGCTCTGAGCACCTCATTCATTTTCCTGCCTTCATGAGTTTGTCTGCACTATTCACTAGCAGCTCCACATCTGCCCCATTGTTTCCTTCACTGATAGGAAGCCCTGTAGAGGCCATTCATATTGACTTTTTCATTCCTCACCAGTTTCCACTTAGCCAAGGTCTGGCTTTCCTAACTGTCCCAAATCGTTTGGGTGACGTTATATTCCTCCTTAGTTGCCCTTCCCCACTTTCCACCTCTTCAAGTCTGCTTTTGAATTCAGTTTAAGTTCCCCATTCAGTCAAGCTGATTTATTGTACATCAGGGTGGATTGTTCTTGTGTTTCGAGGAAATTATATACAGGTCATCAGTCTTTTAATTGTTCCTATGCTGTTTAAGGTATCCTCATAGGATCCCACTCATGTTCAAAGATCAATTATTTCATTTTATAACTTAAACTTCAAAATGTGGGGTTTAGCAGTTGAGTAGCCAAAATTTCCTGAGCTAGTTAACTTACAGCCCGTTCTGAGATATCTGGTATGTTTTCAGGGTAAATAAATGAGCTGCATAGACATCCCAGTGGGGAACTGTCTTTTTCCTTAGTCTTCTCCATCATCTAGAGTAACATCTCAGTATCTCATAATTGCATTAAAATTCTGACAATTTTGAAGCTCTGCAATGTGAATTTTATATTTAATATTCTTGCATCAAAAAAGCAGAGAATTGTTTTCTACACTGCTAACAGAATCTGCATGTGTTTATTAATTCCTTTCCATTTAGCATTTCATGTGGCAGTTACAGATTTCTGTTTCAGCATTAGAAGTTGAATTCCAGATGAAGATAAAGGCGAAATACTCTAAACAAACTTCAGCTGCCTTATAATCTATTTGGATACAAGAGTTTTTCTCCTTCCATACATACAGATAGAAATTAACCACTTAGAAGCATCAGGATATTCCTTCCAGCCTTTCTTAACTGTCTTTCCAGCTTGTTAATTCTGTGCTTGTCTAAATGTCTCTAAAATCTCTTCCAAAGTTCTGTCCCCATGAGTTGGTGAATTCTGGATTCAGGACACATAATACAATCACCAATTACTCCCCTTCTCCTCCAGATACTCTTTTTCTGTCAAGGGAACTATTTTGGTTCAAAAAATAATATTTTTGTATGTGTTTGCCAAAACACCTGTTTAGCCCAGATATGCCTTATTTCAGCTACTCCCTGAAACACAAACTCTAACCATTTAAAATCAAAATACTAAAGCTGCAGTAAGAGTTAGACAGATTTGATTTGAGTGGGACCTGAAGCTGCATAAAAAATGCTAAGCAATGCAGGTCATGTTCAGATAAGTATTTAAACAAGGTTCTTATGTTTATTTCACGGTACTTCTTGCAATGTTTGCCGTTCTTTGTTTAGGAAATAATGCAAATGCCATAAGGAACACAAATACCATAGTGTGATAAACAGTCAATGTTTATGATCATTTCCTTTCTTTGAAAAAGTTATTTATTTCTTTCTTAGAAAAAAAATATGCAGTAATGATCCAAAACAGTGTAATCTTGTTCTACCACAAATGTTGAAAGCTGAAATGTGTTTTAAGGGCCCAATATAATCATAGATGTTTGTGTATACATATGACAAGTCTTTTTTCAGCATTCTCATAAATATATTTCTTAAATTGTTTCAGTATGCAGTCTGTATTTTCTGTAAGTCAATAAAAAGTGTGCTATACACAAACAATGCTTAGAAATTATGAAATCCAGGAATCTATTACATGATACCAATACAGAATTGTCCCATAAATAGATCTCTTTATTGGCTGTAAGGGGGTAAATTCTAAAGTTTTCACATTTATGTTCGGCTCAGAAGAGCACCAGTCAGCTTGGATGCTTATCTGAATACCTTGGTATTTGAAAATTTAACCGGAAATCTTAAAGGAATCTAAATACTTCCTGCTCTGAATCAAGCCTGAAATATCTAGAGCACTTGCCTTTGTTGTGGTATTTGGGTACTTACTTTTCTAGTCTCGGACAGAAACCAGAAATGCAGAATCATGTAAAAACTAGAATGGAAAAAATGCTAACACTGTAGAACACTTGAAAATGTATTACTGTTTGGAGGTCTGAGTACACAGTTTAGGATATTTGCCAATTGTCTCTAGAAGAAATATTCAATATTCTTTTTCAGAGACTTGTGATCCTCTGTGAAGTGTGTTACGCAATATAATTTAAAATAAATATATTTCAATACAGCTATAAGCTATTAGTAAGAGCGGGGATCCATTATATCTGCATTATATTTATTTTTATTGTATTTTCAACCATGAAATTATATGAATCAACAAAAGATTAGTTCACTGTAAACAATGACAATTACTCTTAGAAAGGAGGAACACAGAAGAAGTATTGTGAGAGAATAATCTGCATCTAGAAAGGTTTCTAGCTGCCCAGATTTGAACTTGTTGAACAATGGCGAGTTGCTATAGATCTTGAAGTCTGATCCTTGTCTGTATTTGGTGGACAAATCTGAATGCCTGGTTCTACCAGATTAACCAAGTAGCACTTTTCATGGATGGGAGAAAGTATTAAACAAATAGCTGAAGAAAAGAGCAAGTGTAAGACTTACTGAAGCACTGCTATTTGTTCATAATGAGTTTAGAAGGAAGGTTACCAAGAAGCACACATATTGAAGAACGTCATGGCTCCAGACAAAATATTTCCCTGGTTTCCCAACCCCGTATACCCATGCATATATAAACACATGCTCAAGAAATTAACCTTTCTAGCATTAGGGGGGAAAAAGGCTAAATCCAAATTTTTTAAATGCAAAAATATACTTATGAAGAGCTTTTTCTGCAGAACATAGGGAGAAAGAAATAAACTGCAATTAAAATATACATCAACCAACATAGCAAGCTCAGTGATTGTGTCCTCTGATGTTTCATAAAGATTAAGACTGCTCTTTCTACAGTCATGTTATGATTTACCACTTTATCATTAAGAAAACAGGACTTTTGACATGCTAATGGATCAAAGAGCTTCTTTTAAAACTACTGGCAGAGTTAAAGGAAATATTCATAATATTTATATTGTACTGAAATAAATTAGGAAAAATTATAACTCATTCATGCCTATACTGCCAAATGACCCTGGGTAAAAGTCCAATGGGAAAAGTCCTAAAGTATCAATTTTTAGAGTTTCTCAATCCTCATTAAAAAAAAATGTTTATATGTCTAATGTTTTTCAGCTATTCATAAATTCAATACCTTGTTCCTTGCAAAGACGTCCTGAATTTTTGCCACATCAAGACCCCCTTGAATCAAATTCAATTTTTCTAATATTTTACTTATTGTGTTTCAAATCAGTGATCTAAATGTTCAATTTTTCACCTATGCTGTCTGTATTGTATTCTATCATAGGTCCACTGCTACCTTCTGCTTCTGAACAAATCCCATCCCTTGACCCCTGGAGCTGGAGTAGTATTATGGAGGCTTAGTAGGAGCTAAAAAATCCCTGGATAACATGTCTGTGGGAGAGACATTAGATGAACAGCGATGTACTTTAACATCTCAAAACTAAATTCTGGAAGCAAAAGGAGAATGTTGTCCTATAGATAGCATAGAGAAATGAAGCATAGAAAGTGAAAGAAAGAGAGAGAAACAGAGAGAGAGAGAGAAAGAAAGAAAAAGAAAGAGAGAGAGAAAGAAAGAGAGAGAGAGAAAGAGCGATAAAGAGAGAAAAAGAGAGAGAGGAAGGAAGGAAGGCGCGGAAGGAAGGAAGGCGCGGAAGGAAGGCGCGGAAGGCAGGAAGGCAGGAAGGAAGGCAGGAAGGAAGGCAGGAAGG
>VZRN01005893.1:931212-970327 GCA_013397935.1 Dasyornis broadbenti | reverse complement strand
GCCGTAGCAGTTTTGGGGAGACTGCTTGCCTGTGAGGGGACCAGCGTCACTGTAGCAGTGTCGGGCGGGCTGCCGACGGTGAGACCCATGGCTACGCAGAGGAAAAGAGCCTTTCCCCAGGCAGGGGAAGAAGATCTGGGTGATGAACTGACCTAACCCCCCCCCCATACCTTGTTCCCTTGTGCAGCTGCTGGGAAGGAGGGAGGGGGGTGAGCAGAGAAACGGTGGCCTTGAAGGGTTTATTTTACTTCTCATTTACTCCTCTGACTCTGTTAGTAATAAATTAGATCACTTTGCAACCTAAGTTAGTCCTGTTTTGCCTGTTTGAGTGCGTCTTCTCCCAGGTTTCCTTATCTCAACTCATGAGCCCTGAGTGTGGGTGTGTTAATTTGGGGGTACCTGGCATTTGGCCAGGCTCAAACCATGACAGCATCACATTAATATGTGATCATCTTTGTATGGGGTTTCTGTGACAAAGTTGTGTGTTTTCCATAAAAGATTCTCTGAACAAAGCCAATACCCACCTGCTCCTATACAGACCCACCAAGGCCAAGCCCATCAGCAATGATTGTGGCATCTCTGGCATTATGTACTCAACAGCCAGAGAGAAGAGAGAGAACATATGAGACAAACAGCTCTGCAGACATCAAGGTTGGTGAAGGAGGAGGAGGAGCAGCTGCTCCAGGCATCAGAGCAGAGACTCCCCTGAAGCCCATGGTGAGGCAGCTGTGCCCCTCATGTCCCCATGGGAGTTCATAGAGGAGCAGAGACCCACATGCAGCCTGTGGACGACCACACACCAGAGCAGCAATATGCCAAAAAGAGGCTGTGACCCTGTGGGAAGCCCACTCTAGGGCAGGGTCCCGGTAGGACCTGTATCCTTTTGGAGAGAGAAGCCCAAACTGCAGCAAGTTTGCTGGCAGAAACCCATAGGGGATCCACACTGGAGCAGCCTGCTCCTAAAGGACTGTACCCTGTGCAAGGGACTCATACTGGAGCACTTCATGAAGAACTGTAGCCCATGGGAAGGACTCATGTTGGAGAAGTTTGTGGGAATTCTCTCCTGTGGGAATGACCCCACACTGGAGCAGGAAAATAGTGTGAGGAGTCCTCCCGCTGAGGAGGAAGGAGTGTCAGAGACAACGTGTGACAAAGTGACCACAGCCCCCATTCCCCTTTCTCCTGTGCCACTGGGATGGAGGAGATAGAGAAAATCATAAGTTAAGCCTGGGAAGAAAGGAGGGGTGTGAAGCATTCACTATGACATTTGTCTTCCAGAGCAAGAAGCCTGACTTCTCAGGAAAATGAAGTGAACATAGAGGTAGAGAACAAAAATCTTGTTTTCCTTAGCTTCCGTGCATGCCCTTTGCTTTTGGTTTATTAAACTGACTTTATCTTGACCCACAAGTTTTGTTCATCTTATTTTTTAGCCCCCATCCTCATCCTGCTGAGGACGGAAGCAATAGAGCAACTTGCCATACACCTGGCATCCAGCCAAGGTCAGCCCACCACAACATACTAATATTTTGATGAGATAGTTCCTACTCTTTGGGACTGACTCATTTTCCAATGAGTGTTGAAAATAAAATCCTACCATACAGTTTTAAAGAAGTATTAATGAAGTATTGTATAATTCTTATCCTCAAACACATATGAGCTACCTCACACATTATAGAAATTTAAGTATCTCGGTGTTATGAGACACAATTCTTGTCACAGCAGTGTCTTTTTGCTATATGTTTTGCCATGACAGTTTCTAAGCTAGTTTTAGTCCCTTTCTTCAGGTAAACCGTAGTACTCAGAAAATATTACAACACTTTCTAGTTTTGAAGTCCAAGGGGTTCAAGCACACAATTTCAATTAGGAGGAGAAAAAAAAACAAACTGAAAGAGTTTTTAAAGACTTTGAGCATACTTCCTCAAGTACCAAGAGATTATTCTTTTTGTTGCATATTTTATGCAGCCTCCTGCCTTATCAGACAAAGGTACTGTTCTCAACTGAATCCTGTGGAGCTGAAGTGTGGCTCAGATACACTGATAATGCTGGATTTCATAAGATCCACGGATTTTCTTCCCCCTCTTCTCCTGTTGTGTGTGCTAGTGGTCCCCTGCTTCCTGTCTCCAGCTGATAGCAGTGGGATGGTGGAGGTTCAGGGAGAAGGGGAGGGGGCGGGAGGGGGCGGGGGCTGGCAGCGTCTGACAACTGAAACAGATGATGCTGCACACCACCTATGTAAACAGAAATAGGCGCTGGGGCTGATGGAGCACAGAGATATGACCCTGCCCATAGAGCCGCTGAGTCTAGACTCCAGATGTGTTCTCACTGTTACCAGGCCAATTCAGATCCAACTGGTAAATATTTCTACCAGATGACAGTGGGCTCCGTTACAGAAATGAGGACAAAGGACAAAAATAGGCAGAAAATGAGTACTGGGCATTATTGCTGCTTAGAAAAATATTCTACATAGTTTTGGAGATGTTAAGGGGCAATTATTTAAATAGATCTTATACATTCTTTTATTTTCTTACCATGTTCAGCTGAAAAAGTTCCAAGGCAAACTGAAGGCTATTTAGGCAAATTAGTCATTTAAAATGAACTGAAACAGAGGTCTGTAAAGGATAAAATAAAATTTATACTAGGACTTTACCATATGGACATAAAGAAAGAGGGAAAACCATAGTGTTGATAACCTCAGGCTGGTAAATACCAGTTTATTGGGAAGTGAGTGTTATGTGATTTATTTACAGAAATGAGTGATTATAGAACAAGGACACTCTACAGAAACCCCTCTCTGCTGATGTTTCATCACCCCATATGTAAGACTGTGACTCCTGGTCCATGTGGTGTTCAGAATGTTGTAAAGTGTGTTAATTAAGCAACAACCAAGCACCACTGATGAAATCAAGGCTCTGACAGGATTTAAGATGTTACTGCTTTGCATCTGCCTCAGACAACTAGAGTGAAAAACAGAGCTCTGCAGTTCTGGGCTCTTTTCTTCTGTCTTCTTCATGTATGGTATCATGCTACATAACCACAGGCTAAAGATTTGTCTTTGCAGAGAGTTGCAGTCCTAGACAGAGTATGCTAAGGGACTGTAAGCACAAGAGATTATCTATGTCCTTTATGAAGACATATTTGCAATTTCATTTGCAGTTTGCACAAATATTATAAGGTGCTCTGTTTGAGTCCCATGTTTGCAAGACGACTGCCAATAAATGATTTCAGCAGCAGATGTGAATAGAAGACACATGGCTTTAAATGGTCTCTTTCACTAATTGACAAAAGTAGGAGTTTGGATGAGCCTTCCTGAGACTGTCTGGCTGATGAACAGGACAAAAATCACAGTACATCAATGTAGGTAAGATATAGAGTTTCAGATATGAAAGGAAATTAATAAAAAAATGTGGGTTTCAAATTTTCTTTCATATAATCAGAAGTTTCTCTGAACATTGTTATATTGTCCCGTAAACCATTTCTGAGACTAAAGATGTCTCTTATGTCTCATACTCAACATGTTGGTGAGAAATGCATAACCTCAGCCTTGCAAGAGTATTTTGGGGGTGTTTTCTTCTCACCCCAGTAATTGGTAGCCAAATACTTTTATGACACACCTCTAGGGATATGCAAAAAGCATACAGATCAGCAGACACTGGAGCCATATCTATAAAAGCAAAGTTAGAAATGGCTTAGCTATTGAAATGATCACATTAAACAAGGAATAGCTTGGTTCGTCACTTTGGACTCATAAATCAGCAGCAGGAGCTTTGAACTGAAGAAGAAAGGCTCCCTAATCTAAATGTTTTTTGAGAGGACCTTTTAAATAGTTAACCTTCTAGTTATGTTATAACTGAAACTTTTTCTGTGCACACCTGTGAAGCAATTACTTTGTGTTCAAGAGACAGAGTGGATTTACTTACTAATTGGCTCTCCTTGCACTATGTTCCTTTGCTTTTTCTCTTCCCTCTCATCTTCCCTTTGTGTTTGAGGAGCTCTAGCCAAATGTTAAATATTCCTGAGGAGAAGTTTGCAAGCACTGGTACAAAATGGTTTGGCTGAATACTCAGAGAATATCGGTATATACTCTCTGGTGAGCAGTAGTGTACTGTGAAATAGCTACATTTAATTGGGTTACAGCTGCTGATCATTCTGTGCAGCTATACTGGGGATTTACTAACAGATTCTCTCACTTAACACAGTTTCTTTACTCACACCTTTTCACCCATATACAAATGAAAAGAAGGTACAAGATTGAGAATATATGAACCTAGACAGTAGAGACACTGAAACTCTTTGTATAAAAACACAGTGCTTCATCCTTCCAGAGGGAGTATACTCCTAGCATTTATTCACCAAATGGATTGACACCAAGCTTCACAGTACCAAAATAAACAATTAAAAATGAAATAAATTAGACATATAGAGCCTGAGAACAAAGAATACACAATAAAATGTTTTGAATTTGACAGAGAATAAAGAACATTGAGCAGACCCTACAAGCAGGAAAAAAAAAGAAAGCCTTTTGGTTTCTTTCACCAGAGGATGCCTTCTCTTCCATCACTGTCTGTTCTCAACAGGAGTGACACGTAAGAATTGACCCCATTCTCCACTCCTTTCTCTCCTGAGAAGAATTTTTTAAACAGTGGATAGCTCTTTGATCTGCTGGCTTCCTGTAGCTATTCACACCATGGTTATTCAGCAGCTCCACCTCACTGACCAGGTCAATGAACATACTTGAAGCAATATCACACAGAATATTAAAATATAGTAAGTATTCACCTTCCACAACCTGACTTTCAGAAAACCTGCTGACTTCCCAGCCTTCCTCCCCATGAAGGAATCATCTATTTTTGGCTGACTGGGAGTAGGTGAGGACCTCCATGTCTCAAGAGTATCAAACTCTAAAAATGGAATGACACATCCCATGTTTTATTTATTAATTGAAACGCTAAACATTTTTAGCATCAAGATTAATTATCCCAAAGTTGTACACAAACAGTTTTAATCTAGAACAAAATGCCTGGAAATTAAATGATGAGAGAAATAAAGATGGAAACCTGTGAGATAATATAAAGGTGAGACAAACAAATGGGAAACAACTGACCTTTTCAGGTACCATTAATACTTTACCAAAACATCCAAATTGCCACAAAGGCTTCAAATATGCTTACATCAAAAAGTGGTTATAATGTAAGGAGATAATTTTTTTTTCAAGAAAATTCTAACCTAGTATCTGAAGGAAGTAAATTTTGTTGGAAGCTACTATTGATAATGGTGATGAAACAGATTTTTGAAAAACTGCCTGAAATAAACTCATCTATTTTTTCAGTTCTGCACATAAATATTTGCCAATACAAATGCATTTTTTATGCACACACATACTGACTAAAATACTATCTAGACCATGTAAATGAACTATTACATACTGACTAAAATACTATCTAGACCATGTAAATGAACTATTGCATATTATGATCTCTCCCATCTTTTCCCTTTCCCTTTTCCTTTTTCACGCCTTTTCCTTTGCCTTTCTCTTTTCGCATTTTATTTATTTTTAAACAATCTCATAGGTCTTTATTTGTACTTTTAGACTTCAAAATCTCTTTAGACATCCAATTGTGTGCTCATGTGCAACATTTAGCTCAATGTTCCTAGTAAGTGTATTTCTTCATTTTAACTTAAAAGTTTTCTTCCAGTCTTTGGTCACTGATTGTCATGTGATACTAGAAGGCACAAAATACACAAAGCAATAGTGTATTTAAGTTTGGGGAAGGGAGAAATATACGTATATATGATTTCATCCAGACTAAAAAATAAATTAAAACAGAAAAACAAAAAAAAATGGACATTTATTTTAGCTTAACTAGTTTTTATTTGCAAATAAGACCTTTTACAGTAGTACTGCATAAGATGATACACTTTTTTTTTTTTTTTTTAATGGCTAAGACATCTTTTAATTCTTTTTAGAACCGAGTCATTTTCCATGGTTTAAAAAAGGTTCAGAATCACTGCTCCAGAAAATCCCCACCAGACTGATGGGTACAATAGAAGGTAATTAATGGCTATATTCATCAGATGGTTAGTATGCAAGAGAGAAAGCCAAAATCAGAAAGTCAGTTAATTTATAAGGATAAAAAGAAAAAGAAAGTGCAGAATTTCCAGAGGCAAAACAAAGAAGCCAAGACACCAGAAGGAATATTTAGAATGGGCCCACACAGGAAGTTTCTGATCAGAAGACAGGAAGAGATGGGAATTCAGTCATTTCTAGTGGGAGTCAGGAAAGAATTTGAGTTCACTGAGAAACCAGCCAAATTCAAGACAAGTTGTCCTGGTTCAGAGCTAAATCTCTTTGATTCTGAAGTCAAGTAGGGAAGGGATCCTGATCTACAAAAAAGCCTCCAGGAAGACTTGAGCACAAACCTGAGGAAAAATCCAGACCATAAAACTGTTGGCTTATAGCAGGGAAATGAGGATAAGGACTGCATTTTTTACTTCAATTTCTGAGTTTCTTTTACTAAAGCATTACAGTTTTATCCTTTATTTTTCATTTAATATAACGTTTAAAAAACCAAACACAGGTCTGTATGGGTGGCTCTACACTTACAAATTATGTAGTGCTTCCCAAAGGCTGGCAACTGGTAACTTACACTGCTAAATGGCTGAAATGATCCCAGTACATTACCAGTCCCATCCGAGAGAATGCCTGGGCATGGTGTAGGACAGAGCACGGGCCAAGTGCTCCACTAGGCAGGTGGGATGGGGCCATCCTGTTTGGAAGGCAGGACAGTCAAACAGTGTGAATACCAATCATTTCATTCCCGTTTGCCTCAGTGCCAGTGAACCACACGACTGAATTGCTTTCATAGATATAGGCTCTGTGTATACATGTGCTGTGTTTATCATGGAGTCCTAAAAAGACAAATTATGAACTGCAGTATCAGTCCATTTAGTAGGATTATTGAAACTACATGAGAACTGTAAGAGGTATGGTATTTTTTTCAGGGCTAAAATGTCAGTATCACAACAAGGAAGAGAGCCTTGACTGCTGGAATTCTCACTCAAATCAGTTTTACAGAATCAGAGAGTAGATGTCAGAAGGACTCTTTGGAGACTGACTAATCTAATCAAGGAGAATCAAGGAAAGCCAGCTGCCAGGACTATGTCCAGTCAACTTTGAATAATTCCAAGGAAGGAGACTCTGCAACTTCTTTGGCTCACCTGTTCCACTGCTCAAAAACCATTACTGTAAAAGAGCTTTTCCTAATGTTTAAATTGAATTTCCTTTATTTCAGTTTGTGCCTATGGCTTCTCATCCTTTAACTGGATACCACTGAGAAGTGTCTGGCTTCAGCTCTCTTAGTCTCTCTTCATACGTCAGATGCTCCAACTACTTCATCCTGTTAATGCCCTTTACTGGACTCACTCCAATATTTCCATATCTTTGCTGGGGAGCTCAGCAATGGACCCAGCACTTCAGATGTGTCTCTCCAGGGCTGATGAGAGGGGAAGGATCACCTCCCTCAACCTCCTGGCAAAACATCAAATGAGGAAAAGAATAATATTTCTGGAGAATTATCTAGTGATATCTAGATCCTTCCACAGAATGATATCAAAGTGCAGAAAGGTATTAACGCAGTTAACAATGTGCTTCTAAATCAACTTTATGGCCTCTTGTGATTTTTTTAAGTGTGAATTTTTCTGCTTTTGTACCTGAGACTCCTCATTAGATATCCTATATCCTCATTATAAGAAAATAATACATAGAGATAAAATTATAAGTAATAAGGAATAAACTTGCAGTATTGATAAAATCATGCTAGTAAAGAAGGAGCATGGATACTGATGAAGAGCATTTTCAAGGCAGAACATAAATAACTTGAAACCACATTCCCACTTCTCTGTCACAATAGTCATGCGTCATAGAAATAAATTATTAATATTTACTACTACACTGCCTGTAACAGTCTCAAGCTATGTTAAGCTTGATTAGGACTTCCATACTTAAAACATGGTTTAGATTAAATTAAGTGGTATTTAGGCATGGATTTTGTTCACATTTTCTGTTACTGTTGACAAAGACACAGCAGCATGTTCAGTATTTTTGAAATATAAGTATTTTTAAGCAAGAACACAGATTGCCTCTAGCAGCGTTCAGAGTCATTTAGAAAAAATCCGAGGGCTGAAGATTTGGTGCACTGACATCCACTTCCTCTCAACACTTAATTTGGCACATTTCATTAATAATATCAGACTAATGCATTTCCACTGGCACATAGTAACTGGAAGATAATTATCCCTGGATACCATGCCTGTAAGTCTCTGTCTTTACTACGGGGATCCCATGGTGTTTCCTGTAGCCCTCATAACTTTATAGACCAGATTATAACATCTGCATAGAGGTCACCATGACTGTTTTCCATCAGATTTCATCTTTGCTAGAGTCCAAGTGTGGATAGCAGGGGAATGTGGTGTGCTTACAAGTCTTACCTGGTAGGAAACCACATTTCAAAGGGAACATGACTCCAGGCCTCAGACCTGAGAACTACAAATATAACTCACCATGTTCAACACAAGCAATAGCAGACCATTAAACTCTTGTGTTCGTCATTCTAAATATTCTTATTTGTGTGTGCTGGGATGCCCAAGGTTTCACTAGCAGACGTACAACTCTTTCCTAAATCTACTATCAGTACTTTACCATCACAAGCAGATTTCCTGAAGGGAGGACAGGGAAGAAGATAAGATGTCTAGGACTGCAAAAACCACAGAGTGTGTCTCTCCCACATGGCATTAGAGTGCATTCAGACCAGGGCAGTGCTTTAGACACTTTGCTGCATCTCCAGCAGTAAATTAAACAGGGCCAAAGACATCATGCATCATTTTAAGTGCTGGCATATCTCTGGAATGAGCTTGATCCATACCTAGCTGGCAACTCCTTTAGGAAATCCCCAGCCATGGCTTAGTGCCAGAGATCATTGTCAGGAGACAGTCCAGCCAAGAATGCAGAGTTTAGCAACAGGAACACCAGCACTAGTCCTGCTTTGTGCCCTAGTACAGACACAGAAATTGTAGCAACATCCAGTCTTGTTCCACAATATCAAATATTTACATAAAAGAAAGTTTATCTAAAATAGCCCCTCCACTGTTGATAAAATAGAAAATGGTGGGAAAGGATTGCAAGATACTTGCTATTGACTTTTTTTCTTAGTCCCCCATTTCTCTGTCGTTTTTGTGCAGATTTTGCCCAAGCTGAACATGGCCCTAATTTGGGGATGTTGGAGGCTCTGGTAAAAATCATGCACATAGGTTAAGCCACACTCTTTTTTTTGTCCTCTAATTTAAAATTGCAGTGTACTTCAGGTGGATAAGAGTTTACGACTTTGAAGACTTTTTGCTTCTGGAAGCCAAACTGATGTATGAGTGACTAAAGGCACTCATTATTGTTATTGATTTTTCCTAAGCAACATTCCCTACTTTTCATGCAAATTAAGACAAAAATTGAGCAACCTGGTTTAGTAGAAAGTGTCCTTGCCCATGGCAGAGGAGTTGGAACTAGATGATCTTTAAGGTCCCTTTGAATCCAAATCATTTTATGATTCTATGAAAAATGAAGCTATATTGTGGGTTACTTTGTGATTAACTGACATCTCCTAGAGTAAAATAAGACACCTTTACAGTTTCCATCTCTAAAGTCTTGCAGAACATAACAGATACAATCTTTAGTAATTCAGTTTTAAGTCATACTGATAGACTTGTCTCTTTCAAGAGAGCATTTTTTCACAGGACTGTTCTACAAAATAGCTGAAATCCTTCCAGGTAATATCTTTCTTTCTCTCACTTCCCCATTAACTTTGCTTTTGTTTTGTTCTAAAGTCTTCATGTCATCTGTCCTCCAGAACAACTTCATTACATAGCGATTGAAAGTCCATGTTACAACTCATCTTTGTAAGAAGGAAAATATAGTTCATTTGCACAAGGAATATAATGGAATTTTGCTTAAAGATTAGCAGAGAAAATGATATGGAAATTGCAAGCCCATCCATTTAGCAAATGACTAGCTTGAGCAGGCTTGATACCCAATAGTGATCTGGCTGTACTCTGTGAATATGTTATGTCTTTCACAAAGTTCCTTCTGCCTTTAGTAATCATTTCTGTATTGTGATCAAGAAACTTCAACAGAAGTTGGGCACTTTTGTTCTAGGCCCATGTGCAAACATCCAGACTCCTAAACTGCTACATAGAGGCAGAAAAGAAAATAAAATATTAGACCAGCGTAGGACGTATTCATTCCAAAGGGATGTATTCCAAAGGGATGTATTCCAAAGTGTGATAGTTTGTCAAGCTGAGGAGAGGTCTCCAGCTTGCATTTTCTTTAGTAGTGCTACATTCAGTGCAGAGCCTGCCTTCTGAATGCAATTTAAAAATGCTTTAAACAGATTTCAATGACATGAGGATTATTCTAGTTCATTGTATTGTCACTTCGTTATATTATGGTATTGCAGTAATATCTGGAAGATTCACTCACATACATAGGCACTGTAAAAAACACCGATCTTGTGGATCTTCCTGTTCCACAGGTGTAAAGTTAGCAGTGAATAACTGATATGAATTGCTATGCATTCAAAATCATAGCTAGAAGAAGTGGAACTTCCTATTTGGGGGAAAAGGATAAAAAATAAAAATTCACCTCGTGTTCAAGGCTGTACCACAAACAATGGACTAGTTTCCAGTCAAGCATGATGAAAAGCCCTAAAACATTACATCCATTTTATAAAGACAAGTTTCTTCAGTCACATAAAACTTCTGGTAATAAATGTAACTTCTGTTTCAGACGAATATAAAATCTAATCTGCAAAATAATTCCCTGTATAAGAAGGAGAATTTCCCTGTCACTGTTTTTCCATTAAACCATTTATAATAGAGATCAGATAAAGTGTAGTCTGATGGAGGGCAACACTTTATTCTCTTTTACTGAAAATAACACTGAAGCACTAAAGCATTATCTTCCACATGATGTGCATTCATTGGAATCAGTTGACACAGATTCATTGATTAATTAAACACTGTAAACCCATGCCACACTCAGTATGCTGTTGCATACAACCCACCAACAGACTTAATATCTGTTTTTGCAACCTGCATTTTGGTCTAGTTTAGTGCATGTGCATCATTAACAAATCTATGATACCAGTTTCCTGATCTGTGTACTGTTAAACACTTCAGAAGAGCTCTGACTTTGAAATTTACAATTGCAAAAACTGTAATTTCCAGAAGCCCATAGGCAAAATCTCTGTTCCTCTATGGCTTTACAGACTGAACATTTCCTGTTACATTCAAGAAACACTGAGTCCAGTAGGTAGTACAAAATTAGGCACACTGTTTTGTTAAAATAATTGTCTAGTGTCCATCAAATAAAGCATAAAACTAAAATCATGCCTAGAGACCTAATGGAACCAGTGGCTTCTATAATAATAAATACGTTTACCAAAAAAGCTGAGAAAACTGACGTTTTGGGTTTTTTTTGTCGTTGTTGTTGTTTCGGTTTTTGTTGTTGTTGTTGTTGTTTGTTGTTGTTGTTTGTTGTTGTTGTTGTTTTGGTTGGTTTGTTTTGGTGGGATCTTGGGTCTGGGGTTTTTTTGTTATTGTTGTTGGTTTGGTTTGGGGTTTCTTTTGGCAGTCCTTCCTTTTTCAATCTATTGTAGAGAATGGAAGCACTGATTGCTACATAAAAGTATCTACTAAAAATCTGAGCTCACAAAAAACATAAGCAATCTCTAAATCCTTAAGGACTGTCTCACACTTTCTTCAAGACTTTCTTGCTTTTATTTTGCTTAACTGAGGCTTGCAACAGAACTTCTTTGGAATGGACAAGTCAATTTATGAAAACCTATGTAAGACTGTGGAAGGCAGTGAGCCTTCAAGTCAACCTCCCGCACTCCCCTGGAGAAGTCAGAGCTAGGCAGCTCACCTTCAAGTTCAGGGTGAGAAACTGGAGTCATTCCGACAGGCCTTGCTTCCCCCATGCTAATAGCCCCTTCCCTGTTGGCTAATCGGTTTCCACCCCACCCTCTACCTTCCCCATATAAACCCCTGTCCTGACCCCAACACCTCAGGCTGGTCTCGTCCCTGGCCTCCCCTTCGCAGGGTGCTGGACAATAAAGACTACCTCTGTGGAACTGCCATACGAGCCGCCTCACTCTCTCTCCGAGTTCACCTTGGGTGATTTCACAAAAGAGCTGATCACTTGTAGCGGAGGTGTCGCTACACTTGCTGAAATCACTGTCGCTCCAGGAGGCTTTTACCAGCACCCCTAGAGAGGCTGTTCCCCGCGGGACGCTCTGTCTAGTAAGGTCGCGGCACCCTGGCGCTGCCAGCGCCGAACCTCCCCGCAACCGTGACATAAGACCTCCATTTTTTCTGTGCAGAGTACTAGCTTTGAGTAAAATCCATATGTATTACTTTTTTGTTCTGTAAGTAGAGTTTTCACAGTCATGCAGTCACAGTACATCAACTCAAATTTCTACATAAGAATCAAGAAAACTAGAGTTGCACCACTCAGGGAACCTGTATAACCCACACACTCACTTTTCCCATCATTCAAATTTACAACTTATTGAATGAGATATAAATTTTGAAGTCATAGGGATCAAAGAAAGACAAAATATCAAAGGCATCTAGAAGACAAAAAGTTTGCATCCTGGTCTACAGCTTTGTCTCCAAAGAGGTCGGTAAGATAACAGTTTCCCAAGCTGTCCAAGTGGTGGGCATGTAGGTGGTTAAAATCTATTTCTCCTTTTATTGATTAATGGGGATACTTAGACAATTACTAAGGAGACATTGTCAATTAGGGGTAGATTAGAGGCATTAGTCCAGCCTGGAGCTACTTCCTCCTTATCGTCATTCCATTACCCTTTGTATTTTCAACATTAATTTTAATGGCATTTCATTGCAGTATTTCATTATTGTATTTTCCTCAACTTTTCACTGCAATCTTCTGAAATAATAATATTTCTGTAATAATATGAAAAGAGAACCAAGACGGAATGCCAGTGCAAACCAAGAAATAATATTCCACTGCACCCTCAAAGGATCTGATATCTCCTTCTTGTTCTAAGGCATGTTTTCAGTGGAATGGGAAGATTGAAAATGGAAAATAAATGGATAAAGGTAGACCATTGCAGGAATAGGAAACAATTAGAAGTAACTAAAAAGAGGAAGACATAAGTCACCCTCCTTACAAAGGTGATGGAGAAAAACAGAAGCAGAGAGAAAGAACCAGAAGAGGGATGAATTTTTTTTTGTCCAGAAAAAATTTTAATTCTCTGTGAACAAATATATAAATGCCTACAGGACATAATATAGGTCTAAATACTCTTGTTCCCTCTGCTAAATATTCATTATTCAAATGAAAGTTTTTAGAACCCTTTAAAACAAGGATAATGATACTTCTACTAACCTTTTCTTCCTCAGCATCTTCACAAGGGGAACACTTTTAAATTATTCTCTGGATAGACGATGTCCCTGCAAGGGACCTGTAGACTTCTCCATGCAGTGAAGATGCGATTCTTCAGCAGTCTGCATCTTCCAATCGTGCCTGGAGCAGAGGAGGAAGAAACAGCATTTGATTGAACACTACCCAAAGCGACAAGCCTAAAGGTCAAAGTGGAAAGTCAGAATTATTTTTCTGGGGACACACCCATTTTTTTCTTTGAGGAAATTGTTCCTGTATTAGTACGATTTGCAATGCCAATGATGCTGCTACAAATATCACTAAGACAATTCATTATGAAAGGTCTCCAGCCATAATATATCTTATATTTTAGCATTAGCTGTGGCAGTCACTCTGACTAGCTTTTTTTTGCAGGTACACTTCTGTCTGTAGTAAGTAAGCTACAATTCAGCTTGGAATAAATATAACCCACTATAATAGTTTGAATTTGAAATTTTCACTTTAGATGTAATTTATAAGGGTTAGATGTTATACATAATGGTTCATAGAAACAATATAGAAAAGGCAATTATTAGAACTAATTAAAAATTCACACATCTGGGAGTATGGCAAAACACTTCAAGATAAGTATTTATCTACCCAAATTGATATCAGACACAGTGAAATTACAAGAAAGACAGATGGATGCTATGTTTCTGGGAACGTATACACTGCTAGTGGGTAAAATTATTTTGCTCATATCTCCGTTTATAGTTGGAAAAAAACAGCCCTCAGGTTCCAATAGAGAATGACACAAAATGCGACTTGTGCAAAATGTAACATGTTGGTGCAATTGAGAAGACCTCACATATGCTGAATTGACTACAACACGGCATAAGCCACTCAGGGCATTTGGTTAACGCACTTAATTTAGCACAGTAATTGTTGTATGAGAGCAAACAAATTGCCAAGCTTTTTCTTATTCTGTGCCTAAGACTAGTTATTTTCCTTTCTTTTACCATGTCCTATTTACTTTTTTTTTCTTCTTTGCTCTCTTATCTCATCTTTATTTTAAGGAAGTTTTCTGTGACTAGTGAAAAAGTAGGCTCTGGGTTACATTCAGTTATAGGAAAGGGCTCTTTTCTGACTGGTTTCTTAGGCTCATGAAATTGACTTTATTGTAGCTTGAGTAATCCAGTGGCTTTCCTGCCTAATTTGTTTCTGACATAACTTGTTTGTTTGTTAGAATTAAATCAGCAGATACGATTTCCTACCACATTAGTCAAGTTAAAAGAAATGCTCTGAAGTAACAACAATTTGTTTCATTAATATTTATCCCATGAAAGCATTTGTCTAACAGCTGAAAATACTGAGTAGTTCTGCAAGTGCTTCATAAGAAGGATGAATATGTCAAGTCACCTATTTCAGCTCTCTGGCTGCTTTGTATTTCATCACTGTGAAAAACTATGAAAGTAAGCCATGATATATTATGGGTTTAACCAAGATGGAAAAATAGAAAGTTCCCACTCTAGAGTTGACAACCAAGGAAAAATAATACTAATACCTGAATTGAAATAACAGAAAATAGTGGGATAAAAAGAATTAGCATAGTAAGCTAATCCTATGTATACTTAATGGGTTTCATATATCTATGATGTCTTCACAGGAGCTATTTGCTTACTTCTCTTTACCATCAGCATAGAGAGATGCACGTGAACTTTAGGATGAGATAAATCCATGACTCCCATCTGACTTGACTACTAAGTGAGCTGGGACTAGCTCAGACATGCTTCTATGTGAGAAACACTAACATTTGAGCAGGTGTATCCCACTCAAGCTGCCAAATTATTCCTGTGTTTTCTTTAGGTTTTTCAGCAGAGGAAGGTGGTTTCTTTTTACAGAGAAATTTTGGAGGAAGGAAAGGAAATTTTACTGATGATACGTATGTTTTTTTCCTCCATGTACAAAGTCTTTAGGAAAGAAAACACACCAAAAAATTCAAACAAGGACAATACAAAGATTGACATCAACTGCTAAGGCCAAAAATCAACATCTCTCCAGGAAACATGAATCAAGTAGGGAGAACCTGGGAAGGGCTTTAAAGATCAATACAGTGATTTAAAAGAAAAAAAAAAGGAGACCACTGAATTGATATAATTTCCTTGGCACAGTTAAACTCAAATCAAGAATCTATGTACTTTTACAACCAAAGAGAGAGGATAGAAACAAAAGGGCAAAACTGTGTCTCTGAAGTAAACATATTATTCATTGATAGTAAAGATGTTGGAATTAATTAGGAATGAGGATATAATGAAAAATGCCCGTAAAAGTTTTTCATGGTGAGGAACAATGAGAAAGAACATAGCTTACACACCTTCCAGATATTCCAGGGAAACATCCACAAGACCTAGCCATACCCCAGATGGCAGAACATGGAGGACCAATTGAAAAAAACCACTGCAATATATCAGAGAGAAGCAGGATGATGTCACAGCGATGAAGAAAAGAATTGTGGACAGTTAAGGAGTTAGAACTCATTTTTTACTCCGACTGACCTTTAAAAGATATAGTGTAATAGTTGAATATTATGTTTGTGGAATAGGAGAGAAATCTGAAGGAAAGCTCTGTCTGTGAGTCATCTGCAAAGAAACAGGAGTTGATTTTGCTTGTGTTATTCAGAGATACAATATAGAAGGAAAGAAGAATGAAAATAAAAAAGAGTCTTATTAATAAATAATCAATGACAAGAAACTATAAAAGGAAAGACTCAAGGAATTGCCAGAAATGGAAGAGGGAAAAAACAGCATAGGATGACACCTCACCAGCAGGTGGATGATGGGATTTTAAGAGCATAGTTGATTACATCAATGACATCTGATGAAAATTGATAGCACAGAGTACTGAGTATGAAATTTGGCTAACAAGAGGGCATTTGAAATTTTACAAGAGTAATTTCAACTGAATGAGTTTGGTCTATGCTGGGCTTGTGGTACAAAAATGGAGTGATAGGGCACAGTATACACAAGAGTGAAATACAAACTGGTGCAGTAACTGGAAAACGAAACGGGAACACAAGTGAATTTTTTTGATTATGAGATATTAGCACAAGGTTCCCAGGAAGAATGAGAGAGGAACCATCACTGCCTTTGTTTCTTCAAGAGAAGAGAGAAATTTCTGTCCCTCTATTCCTCTCTGGTCACTTGTTACCAAATTTCTTTCGTAATAATCCCCATTTTTGTAGCCATGCCACTTTATCCCATAGCAAAGGGACATCCCAGTACTTTGCTGACAATTTTCAACCTCTTCTTCCTAGAGGAAGTGCAGGGCAGTAAGGTGCTTTTGCACATGGATTGCCAGCTAGTAGCTAAATATGTCCCTGTTGGGGTGGTTATATGAATATAACCTGTCCCTGTCCTCCTTTGAGCCAGCAGTGTCTATCCCGGTCAGCAAGCTTCTGGCTCTCTAGCCACAGATGGTCTCTCTGGTAGCATAGCTACTGACTCTGATTTTTATTGATCAGCAGCAAACAAACCTCGCTGTGCACACAAGCTCAACAGCTGCTATTTCTTGAGCAGTTCATAATTCATGCTTTCTAACTTACTTTACCTATAGCATGCCAACAGATCTGCACTTAGCTTTTGTTGAAAGCAGAAGAGAGGGCAACAATACTGATGGCACTGGAAATGATGACAGGCAGACACTACATTATGTGAGAGGAAAGGTGGCAGAGTCACGCTGAGGTAAGACAAGGAGAGGGTCAAAGCCAATGAATATTGAAATAGCCCCTTGTACATGATCAGAGGCCAAAAAGGAAACAACACTTGAAGACTGAGTTATGCGAACAGCCCTTTGACAACTGGGAGAGTTGTACCAAAGCTGAGAGTTTTATGAAGAGCTAAAACAAGCAACAAACATTTAAGGCCTTAGGTGGGTCATGAGTATGAAAGTTAATATCAGCGATGTTGCAAAGAAAAAGACTACGAAGGAAGGAAGAACAAAATTAAGCTGGCATGTAGATGGGTAGAATGAGCTAAAAAGCAAAAGGCATCAGCTTGTTACAGGAGTGGAAATTAGAGTCAAACACAAAGAAAATAAGGGAGGGAACTTGGTGGTATAAACCATTAATAATGCATATCCTTCAGCATTGTGTTTGAGCTCTGGGCTTTGTATCCTACCATATCAAAATATAGTACTTTGTATGATGGTACTTTATGCTATTTGCATGATCTCAGTTCCCCCTCCAGGATATCAAGAAATAACTTATTGTTTTCTGCCCTTCCACCATACACCAGCATGACTGCAAATCCACTTACTCTTTTTTGTCAGGTTCTTTTCGGGTCAAGTTTCTCTTTGTCTTTTTTCTTTTTCTTTTTTATTTTAAATAAAGATTATAGGTTTGTTAAATTTTTCTGTTCCTGTATTTGTTTCCATGTTACCTCTCTGATGTCATTCTTAGCCCAGAGTTAATCTTCAGCACTCTTAATAGTGTCTGTTTTACAAAATTAAGCCTGAATCTGTCCTAATTCAAGAGTGGTTGAAAATTATTACCATTCTGATGGCTGCTCAGTGTCCTTTTTGAAATGAACTGTGATCATGGTCCAACTCCTGGTGGATGGTCCACATCTCCCATGCACTGTTACAGCTGGCACTAACTGGCACCCTCGTTCTCAGTCTTAGGAGGCAGGTTAAGCACCAGATTGTGCAATGAATTATTTTCTCGCTCCTGGGTGTGATCTACCTGTGTCCAAGTTGAAGCAGAATACAGAAGCAGCAAAGGAAAGCCCAAGTAATTACTGCTTTTCCTGTGCCATCTCTGTGACTCAGGTTGACAGGGTTTTTCAGATTTTGCAATCTTGGAGTCAAATGTGAAACAAAGTCACTTACGAAATGCCCTTGAAAAACTATTTCTAGACCTTTTTTATAATCCTGCAGTGAATGGTAGCAGTCTGAATGCTAGCACAATAACAGGTTGGCAGAAACATTTTATTACCTTAATTGTGGATGAGAAGTAATTCTGCAAAAAAGAAAGAGGGAACTTGTCATCCCACGCTTCAGTGGGATTCTCAGACATATTCCGTTAGAAGCTGAGTGCTATGAATGTCAGATGGTGGGTCCCCCAGGCTCCCTGGCAACCTGCATGCGACTAAGAAAGAGGCAACAGCTTGCTTCAAGTATCCTTCCTAGAGATGACATAGTTAGATAAACCCAACAGGGAGTATAGCACGTGGAGGGCGCAGTCTGGTAAGAGGAAACCATTCCCTGTGGGACTGGCTCCATATTGCCACATGAAATGTTCAAAACACTGTTAGCCAGGAAAGTTGAATTTATTGCTTAATGAGCAGAGGACCCGGAAAAGATCATTGACAACTGCAGTGTAAACACAGTCACTTAATAGGGTGTTACTGAATGCCAAGAGGAAATTAAAAAAATCTGTCCTACAAGCAGCACTTTCTACCATATAGAATATGATTGGAATAAATACAGAACACAGAAAGCAGCTGTAGAGAACAGATGAGATATTGGATATGGTGGAAAGAAGAGAAGAACTTATATCCAGAGGGCATTTTTTAGACTGCCTTGAATATGAGTTGTGTAAAAGAAAATATGAAGGAAGACAAGTTAGCTTAACAGCAGCAGAGTGACAGAAGTAACGCAAAATGACACTGTGACATTATTAAGAAGCTCAGCAACACACTCAACCTCCATCACAATGTCATCAGGACAGATGGCAACAATTGGCAAAGACAAGGCACAGCATGTCTGGAAAGCAATAAGAGCCTATAGAAGAAAAAAAATAATATGAGCAGCTATGGAAAACACAAGAGAATACTACAGATTTTTCTATAGGTAAAATAACAATTTACCATCCACCCTATGTGTATTTGTCACAACTGCCTAATACATATGACATAATTTCCCACTTTTGTCAAAGATTTGCAAAGAATCAGGACTTTCACAGAACTCATTGCTATCATTTATTATTCTTTTTAGTACCTGTGAGACCTATTGTGAAGGACTGCATCATTTTAGGTACTTATCTAAATATGAATTTAAAAATAGTCTCTGCAAAATGAGTTTACAATCAAAACACAGCATGAAACAAAACATTTGGGTGCAGATGCAAAGAGGTGCAGATAAAAAGAGGTGTAATGGAAAAGGCTGGTCTTCTAAGAATGTCAGCAAAGGTCATAGAGAATTGACAAAAAAGAGGAAAGTAAACCTATGGAGAGTATGGCAGTATGGGATCATAAAAGAACTCACTTTTAAAATTAATTAACAAAAAGACAGAACAGCCACAGCATACATGAAGGACATGAATGTAAGAAATAATAAACCTCAGATAGGAAGTAGAAACTCCAGGAAAAAAATGTCACATGAAAAATTATACCTGTGGCATCTAATAATAGATAATATCTGAGACAAGAAAACCACTAAATAAACAAATTTCTGAGTGATAGAAATTTTAGCCAGTTCAGCCAGATCTGGTGTATGCCAAGCGAGACACATGAACCTTGTTCTTCCTGCACCAGGGTTTCCTGTCATGAAGTTCCCTCAGTAGCACTAGGCAGTATCACAAAAAATTGAGTCTCCATGGGTTGAGCTCCCACTGGAGGAGGAAGTTAAACTCCTCTGGCTAATTGAGCTCCTGGGAAAAAGGGTCAAAAACTCTTCATACGGTAGGGCAATGGGTGCAATAGGGTTGAAGAAAAAATATTTTACTAGCCAATAGTTAGAATTACATGGGCTTTGGCAAGACACCTTTTGTCTGAGAAAGGCTATCCACATTTTTTTCTTAGTAGAATTTCATACTATTTATTTCTGCCTCTGTGTTTTTGCACAAAGACACATTTTGAACATGAGGGAAATTTACAGAAAGGTAGAAAGCGGCAATACATAAAAAAGGAATGTGAGAAGCCGTATGTGGCACCAGGCCCTGCTGTTCAATTCCATGTGTGTTGGGTATTTGTTTGACCCTTCCCAGCTGTTGTGTACTTCCTGATCCCCCGGATAATATGAGCCCCTTGCCTGATCAGCTTCCAGATGCTGTACTGTTCCCAGTTCCTCCTGATCATAAGTCTCAACACCAACTCGGTTCCAGCTGCCATAACTCTCATCATTCCTCACCGAAGAGCTCCCTACCCAACAGTTCCCCCAAATGTCATAACCTGCCTGACCCTCCCCAGCTGTTGCAATCCTCCTGATCCCACACTGTAAAACCTTTTTGATTTGTCCCCTTCCCAGCTGCTCTGCCCATTACCACTGAAGGCTGTAGTCCAGATCCTATCTCCTTGAAGTGTCCTACAAGTGCAAAAATTTACTATTATAGCTCACACATTCTTTACAGGATATGAATTTTAAGCCAGATTTCAGAAAAAAAATCCTGCCACAATAGATTTACAGTGGTAAAAACCTGACTACATGTAGATTTATCAGCATCTGGAATATTATATAATTATATGCTATAATACATACTATTTTGAACAGCACAATATCGATATTATATTAATTGTATATTATACAGCCAATATTAAATGCTATTAGAAGATTATATAGACCACACAAATACATAAATGAAATTTAATTATGAGCATAGTATCATGCAATCAATATCCTTAAAATTTACTTTTATATATGGCAAATGAAAGGAAACTGCACAGAAAACTGAAGCTCCCTTTACTTTGCTTAAGAGCTGATCACCAAACATAGGCCTCAGACACCTTGATCCCATTCTAACAGCATATTCAAAATCTTCTTAACTTGTTTCAACTTCACATTGCAAAACTGACGCAAAGAAACACCAGCGTAAAGAGAATTCAGAGGTCCTCAGAACTTGACATTGGCATACAATTTTTTTTTTTTTTTTTTTGTATACAGATTTTTACAAGTCAAGGAAAAGATGACTGATTTTTCAAACAGAACTATTAAATACATTTGGGGAATAAACTCATTGTTTATGCGATTTTGGTATCTCTTGAATAGACATGAAAATGATCACGAGTCACAGTTTGATACTACTTCACTTGAACAGTTTTCTCCAGAACTGCTAAAGATTTCTCTATATAACAATTGTTATAGTCTTTTTCTTAAAGATTCAATTATTTATTTAGAAAGAGAGGGGGAAAAAGCAAAACAAGACAAAGTGTGTAACTCAGATCACCACTCCTCTAACTCAAATAGTCTGTATTGAGTATATGGAGAAAGGATCTGTGCTTCAATATCTATGTCAGCCGTACCCGAGGTAAATGAGCAGCCAACAGAATAATGTCTTCAGTTTTTCAGTACTGGGGCTATTCCACCCACAATTTCCCTGTTGTCTCATACACACTGTTAAAGGTGCTTTTGTGGTTCTGTTAGCTATCCTACTATGTTTCCTCTTATTCCACATCCATCTTATGACCCTTAACCATACTTTGGTTAAGTAAACACTAGTACCAGCTATGGCTGGTCCCCAGCTGGGTATGTGATGATTCTCTGCAATGTATGAGCCACAACAGTAGCTACAGGTATCAGGAACACCAGTTTAGATGAAGGAATAATGAATCACTCCATAGTCTAACAAGCATGTCTATGCCATCCTCTAGACATAATAGAGATCATAGATTTGGCTATATTGTGTCAACTGAGAAACTGATGCCTGAAATAATTATCTCTTTAAGTAGTCTAGACATGAGGAACTTACAGCTCTGTAAAACTGATTTTCTAGGATACAGAGGAAATACGGCAACATGACCTTTCAACATTTCAGAGATTCTTAGCTTTTTCATTTTTAAAAGCACAGATTTGCTAATGATGCTACACAGCAGTTCCTATAAGTGGTAAAAGACCATTTATGTCTTCTTTTAAATAAGAAAGTACAATCCAAAACCCATGCCTTCATGTCCCTCTGTATATCCTGGAAGGAAATAAGAATAAGCTTATCTCAGAATCTCTAATAATTGTATCTCCTAATTTCACACATTTGTAAAACTGGGCTGTTAATCTCACGACAGACATTCTGAAATTCTTGCATTTCTGCACAGTAATCAGTATGACAAAGGCAAAAAAGCAAAACAGGAAACTGGAAAACAAAAATGACAGCAAAACATGTTAAGTCAGACACACTTAGGTTTTCTTCAAAACTGACAAATTAATTTGTTGCCTTATAATTCTTGAATTTGTAGCAAAGTACAAAATTACTTTCTCAAGGCTTTTTCTATTTGCATTTTTTCATGAACAAGTTATTCTAAAACAAATTATATTAATGATACAGCAGAGTGAACAAGCTAATAAGACAGCAATGCCTCAGTATCAATTTGGAGAGGTAGCTATAGGGAAATGTGAAAAACAGGTAACATTCCTTTTTCAGGGAAAGACACTTTCAGATACTTTTCTTCTATATCAAATTCAAATGGAATGTTTTCTACCTTATTTCCTAATAAGGACAAAGATTAGTCATTAAAAGGTTTCTTTTAGTTAGTAGGCAAGGGAGATTTTTAACATCTTCATTGTATAAGGACACAATTTTTAGCAGAAGTTCTTAGAAGAAAAGTTTTTACAAGGACAAGGAAGAGCAGACAAAAGGTGAAGGTGGAGATGCAAAGAGATGCTATAGGTAGTCCTCACAGCTGGTAGGTTAAATGTCTGCCTCAGACTTGACAGTTTCTATTAGCAGCAGTCCTGTGGATGGCATTTTTATACATATGGGAATCTGAGGACAAGTGCAGTTCACAAATTTGGAGCAAATAAAAAATAGTATTTGCACAGGAGTCAAAAACCCACCCATTCTCTTGTGTGCATAAGAGAGAAAGAGATCTCTAGTAAATCATATCTCTATGCCTCACTGTCCCATTCATAAAATAAGCAATTAGGTAATTTTCTTCCTATCACGGCATGTGTGATTCCTGATGCACAAATATTTGTCATCACCTTTCTTAGATCATGTGTTTGGCATAAAATTGAAAACAATTGCTCATTTCATTAATAGAATGTGCTTTGTAGCATCAGGCACTCCATCAGTTTTAATCTCAGTTCCTGCATTTCAGTTACTGCTGAATACTTCCATTCTAGATAAGTGCAACACCTTTCATATCTGTCTTTTTCTATCACATATGTGTAGACAAGTAGCAGTGAGTCCCTTGAGGTCAGAAGAGACCAGAAAGCCAGGCTGATTTGTTAGGCCCCAAGGCCTGGCCTCAGGCACAAACATGTACAGGCTGAGAGCTTCATTCTCATCTTCAGCAAATACATAATCTTAGTTATTGTTAATGGAAGTGATGTACTTACACTGAAAGTCCAGTTGTTTCTCCATTAAGAATATCAGAAATAGAGAGCAAAATTATCCAACAAGACAAGAAAATCACTCTCCAGGGTGCGTTTTGCAGAGGAGCGACCTGGGATCCAGCTTTTGAAATGAGAACTATGATGCGTTCTTAAACTGAAATATGCTTGATGTGTACTATTAATGAAAGCTTTTCCCAAAACCCCAAATAGTGCCAATGGGCCGTGCAAAGAGAACCACAGCAGCCAGGTCCTGGCATGGTGGGTGTAGTTGACATTGACACAGTAAAGCTGTTCAGCACAAGTGAGAGCAGGAAGTGCAGTTATTACATCTCAAGAGGAGTTGCTCTGAACTGGATTCTGCTCAGTTATGCTTAAGGATATATGGCCTGCAAAGGACATATATTCTCCAATTCTCTTCATCCAGGTGAGGCTACCTTAAGTCTGCCACCCACGAAGAGGAGGAAAACAAATTACTACACTCTACCCAAGGTTCCATTCAAAACCTGATACACAACCCTTTAAAATCACCATGTTCCATTTAAACCAAATCCCTGATGTTTCGTGGTACAAATACTCATATTTCACTTTTGTAAACTTTAGTCAGAGGTCTATGTTTATGTTTGAAAAATATCCACAACAGAGATATCAGGAGTGCTACTGGCTCAGTTCAAATCACCCTTAACAGTTTGCTCTGCTTTATGCTCTCCTCCCCTGCTTTAATGCAGCCCAGTTCCGTGCTTCATTGTTCAGTCATGCAGTCTGAGGTGGCAAAGAGGAAGATGGGCAGACTGGCAGTGCTAAGCACTGACTCTCCTGTGTACGTGCTGTGAGTAAAACAAGACTGTCCTGGGCTGGAGGGTGCTATTCCACAGCATAACTTAAGTTTGTAGCAGTTCATCCTGGACTAAACTGGCTGTTTCCAACTCACAAGCCTGCCAGATGGCTGTAGCTGTCTGGGCATCCTTATCATAAGATGACTGGGACAGCGACTGGCTCTGCTGGTGAGTCACTAAAGATGGGACAAATGGGAGCTGATCAGGATGGCAGCTCCACTGAAGTGAGGACTGCAGGCTTGGATCAACAGCTCTCAGCCAGCTGCCATAGCACAAGCATGTACTGTTAGTGAAGGAAGGGAGGGAGGGGGAAGGAAGCCTCTGGTTTGACTGAAAGGTGAGATTTTCTAAAGATTTGGAAATAGGATTTTCATGGGAAATAAGACTCTGTAGTTTTATAAGTCCTTGGATGCAAAAATAATACCTTTTTTTAATTGTCTCATTGTTTCACTGACAGGGTTTAAACAATTAAAGAGCATATGCAGAGATAACAAGGCAGACAGAAATGTTGTATTTGTATAAAAATGACCCTAAACTTTGTGGCTCTATGAGAGTTTCATCAATCTTTAACAAAGTATTGTAGAACAAAAGTCCAGCATTTTCTGACAACTAGTCCACAGAGATAAACTACATAAGTTTTTCTTTGCCCCTTCAGGATTCAGGAAGTAAGATGTTTACCAAGGGACAGGGCAGTTGTACATGGTTTTAGAAATATTATTCATATTGTCATTAGTAGTGTTGGTGTTACTGCTGTTGTCATTATTATTATTATTCAGATTTTTCCCTCAAAATGAATCCCCCCCCCCGCCCACATTTGGATGATTAGGCCACATTTGGCCAACACTACACCAGCTAGAAAAGCCTTGTCCTTTGTATATTCAGAACAAGTTTCATGAGAAGTATCTCAGAAACATCTGCCTTCATTATAATTATATTTCTATTTCAGCTGCACCAAGCTATTTACAGATAAGCCTCTTCATAAAGAGCTTTATAATTAAGCAAACAGAAATATCTTTTTATAGGATGCAGATCTAGGGGTGATAATCACACACAAAATACACAGCAACAGTTGCAAATAGAGCGTTTAATGCTAGTTATATAGTTAGTGATGTGCTCAATAAAGACTGACATGTCTTTGTTCCTAAATGTAAGAAAATACGGTCTTTGCTACACAACTGTGTAAACTGCCTTTTTCTTACACAAAAGGCCCTACATTTCAGGGGGTATGGCTTGAAAACCCTCATGAAAACAAGCCCTCATATCTCCAATGCAATATGGTTATCAAGCTCTTGGTGGAAAAAGAAGCTGACAGCATACATATGAATTTCAGATACGTGTCATCTTCCTTATGCATGAACTGTGACCTGATATTTCCGCTGACGGACACCAAGACACAGAGAAGTGAAATGAGAAAGTATTGGCAGAAGGAAAAGAGACAATATATTATATACTGAAATTAACGTCTAAGGTCTTTTCACAGTGTATGTGCTCCAGAAACCCAACTTGATCTCTTCTGAAGAACATATTTGTCACTTACTTCTCTCAAGATTGCAAACTTGCTCTTTTGCAGCATTTTCTTGGAATTTTTATAACCATTTGTAGAGCAACAAGTGGGTTTGTAAACTGAACTGCTGTGATACACCATATGAATCCCAAGTGTGAGCAACATGCCAAAGAAAACCACACAAAGATTAAATTAAACTATACATGACACCTCATTTTTCAAAAAAAGGTTTTGTCTGTAGGAATTTTTATAGTGGGGGTTTTTTTCCATCCTCACATTTAAATCAGCCAAAATAGATGTCTGAAAGAAGACAGTAGAAAGCAGGCCCCTAGATACAACCTAAAAAATAGCTATGAACAGAAGTGATATGAGTACAATAACATACTTGCTAAAATCTTTGCTAAGTCATGTGGAATCACTTAAATATATATTTTTATATATTCCAGGTAAACTAAATAGTCTAATTCAGTTTAGAAGTGGCTTTATTTTTAAACCCTTGAACATCTTATAAATATTCTGCTGCGATATTCCTAGAAGGATTTGAAAGAGAAATGTGTGGAAATATCCTTTAGTATGAGTTCTTACACGGGTTATTTATGCTTTCTACTTCAAATTGGTTTTACACATTCAACATGGGTACTGTGCCTCCCTGGAGCACCTCTCCTTTGTGTGTTGACTACACAGAATGAGGCACAGAACTACAAGTGTGCAATGTAAATACTGCCTTACATTCAACTGCACCACCTCTAAATTGGTTTCCCCATGGTTCTACCATGGATTTCAGAAAGCATTAAGTAGTTCTTATAATCACGTTAGACAAACAGTCTTAATGATAGAATTACGAAAGTGTTCTGATGCCTGATTTGTACTTCTGTTTAACCTGAAAGGGTTTCCCAGTAAACATCCAAAAATTACTTCGTTAAATTCCTTGAAACCAAAATCTAAACAGCAGTTAAGCACTGGGTAAGTTGTGACATTCCCTTCTTTCTTCAATCAGCATGTTATTCTCATTTCTCCAGGCTTCTCCATCAAGATCTTAGAGAACGACATCATCCCATTCTCTCCATGCAATGAAGCATAATGGAGTCAAAAACTGTCACTCTTAGGTACAGCAACAATACAAATAACAAACAGTATAATATTTCTTCATGCAAAACTGCACAGAGCAAAGGACTCAAATAGAAAAAAAGTATTATGTAAGCAAGAGTACTGCTTCTCAATCATCTTTTCATGCACTAAAAGCAAGCTTGTTTTTTCATTATAAAAGGGTTTCTGGTTTAAATTACAGACGGGGGGGGGGAGGGGCAGAAAGAAATATGTCTAAGCAAGGTTACAAGATGTTTCTTCCCTACAATGTGGACAGCAAAATCTCAGAGAAAATAGTGTCCCAAGGGATTCCTGCTATTAAAAATATGATAGAAACCATATCTCAGATAAAATTGGGCAAGAACCAGGCAATCTCCTGATGACCAACATGATCAGTCCCTGAAGCCTGGCTCAATCTGTGACTGTTAAGATGTGGGAATGCGTGAAATTTGGCAGCCCTGAAATGTCAAGTCACACACAGAGAAAACTGAAAGCATCATTGCTGTCTGTTTCAGGTTTGTTCCAGTTGTAGCTTCCTAGCACCATTGTCACTGTCAAACAAATCCCAAATGAACTGATATTTCTAAAATTAGAGCTACATTTCATTAACTTTTTAGTCTGCAGCTTGTGAGGCTAAGAACACAGTCCTAGATTTTGGTTGAAATTCCCAACTGGATAAAGTGTGGAAAGAGAAATGTTAAAGAAGAAATTAAAATTGATCTTATTGATGGTTTCCATCATCTCTCTCCCTCCTCCAATATGAAGTTGGAAGCAATGCAAATGCAAAACATCTGATTCTCGAAGTCTTTGCTCCCAGAGGTGCTGGTTCGGGGTTAAGCACTCACTTTCTGGCTCATTCCCAGATTGCTATCAACTCACATTACTGCACTGTTCCAGACCAAAATCCAGCTCCACATAAGAACGTTAAATGCTAGAAATGGGGGAATTATAATGAAGCAGCTTTCTATCAATTTCTTTTGATTGTGTCTGGCAGCTGAATTTACATAACTGCTAGCAAGCATCAGTTACTGGTGACTACTGGATAGCCTTTCTAGCTGAACAAGTAATACAGTTAACAGTGTGTACACCAGGTAGGCTAAAGATTTCATGATAACCTTAAAGCTGCAAATGAAGACCTGTCACTATTAAGCCTGAAATGCTGGTAGAGTGTGTGGGAGATGCAAGTGTCAATGCTGTAAGTGCTGTCTCAGGGCCAGCAACATGGCAGGAGGTTTTAGGTGTTGTCATAATCTCACGTGTCAAGTCATCTGCTCCATGTTGTCCTTATGATGTGGTCAGAACCTTATTATAGAACTCTTTGATGCAATTCAGTGCAGGTTGGATGAAAGAATAACTTGTAGTAGACAAATATAAAGCCTCTTAACTTGGGTTGTGATGTGTTCTGTGTGGGATATGTTTCATCAGCATATTCATAGCATGCGCCTCTGACAGATCCGAGTTTGAGTCTCAAGGTGTGAAAGTGTCAAGCTATCATCAAGTCCCATTTTCCCATGCATCAAGTTTCTCATGTTTATCAGGAGAGGAGAGCCATAAAGCTCCCCAGAACGAGTATCTTCTATTGTGACTGTAAAAAAAGGGATAAGGATGAGAGTTGTAGCTGCCTTTATCTCAAATAGCAGCCAAACAAGAGGTTTTCACTTAGCTCCTCTTGCAAGAACCTGGCAGTGGAGCTCCCACATTCTTGTCAGTATCAGAAGGAAAAGGATTTGGTCTTCCCATGTCTTTTAAAATGACACAAAATTCTTATGACCGGAAAAAACGCATGGAAGGAATTAGCTTGGACAATGCATGTTGTCAACAGTCCATCATCCACATTATTAATGTGATGCGTGTGGCCTCCAATATCTGAACTGTGGGAATAACAGCACTATTGCAAAAATAAAAATTTTTATAATATCTAATTCATGGAATTTCATTAAGATAGTTGTTAAACTATCCTCATCAGAAAAAAATAGGCTAATTAAGGCTTCAGCAGAAGACTTGGAGAAGGTGAATAGGGAGAGTCAGAAATTGAGAATGAAAGACAGCCAAGTCAAAATAACTCTCAAAGTCAAATTTGGCTAATGAGCTGTCAAAATTATGTTTCCATTGGCTAAGAAAAAAAAAGTGACTTATCAAAATACATTGTTCTCTATCTAAGGAAATTTAATTTTAAAAGCAAGAGAGAAGGAGGAAGAAAAGGGCAGACAGACTGTCACCTTGAAAGGAAAGGAAGACCTCAAAAGGCAAGCCCATCAGTCTTCCGTGCTACCTCTAAACCTAGATCCTGAAAAAGCCCAGCATTCAGATCACAGGGTGAACAGTGGTCTGTTAAAACATAGCTTAAGATAAGGGGGATTAACCAAATAAGAACATGTCTTACTATGCATGTAGTCTACAATAGAAACTGAAGTTTCATTTACTTTTTGTAAATGTCTGTACAACTTTTTCTCTGGAGAGCTTAACACATTGCCAGGCCAATTGTACTTGGTTTAACAGGCAAGTCCACATAAAACTGAAAAACAGGATACACAATAATAAATTATCACTGCAGGCAATAAATATTCAGTTCAGGTGAGATGGCCATAGAATAGGTGAGTACAGTGTGAAGAAAGGGTGTGATGCCTTGTTGTCTAAAATGTCACTTTCCCTCTGACATTTGGAGCTCCAGGTTTTTGGGAGTGACAGATCAAACTGCAGGAAGGCAATACATCTGCTCCTATGCTCCCTGGTCTGGCACTAACATGGCATGACAACAGTCAGTCTCCCACAACACTTGCTCTATACCATGGTCAGAAGCTGGGAGAGATGGTTGTTTTCCCCATGCTCAGACAGACTCAGCCCCTGTGAACCCTACACATGAGCAACTCATGAGTCAGGGACAGAGGAAACCCCAAAGACATCAGGACAGAGGAAGATGTAAGCTTAGCGAACAAGAAAGAAGTTGAGGCAAGCTGGTCAAAAGAGTTTTCCTGGACTGCATAAGGCAAAAGTCTTTGTGAAAGAAATTATTAATAACAGATGCATCTGTATTGCAGAAAATAAAATCCTATTTTATCTATACATCTATTTGTTTTAAAAGAGCAGAAGGCTATTCAAAGCCGAATCAATAGTGGTACTACTGGAACTCATTTGGAATGGACAATGTTTGGCCAATTGTGTTAAATTCCTGAGGGTTTGCCTATTTTTGTATCAGATTACAGCTTTATTAGGTACAACTGTTTTTACATTGCATTTTTGTGATTAATGATGCTAAAAGGATTTTGGCATTTCAAATGTTGTACACAAACCTAATGGGCAAAATCTTCTGTAAACTTCTTCTAAGCTCTTGGCAAACTTTCCTCGGGAGCAAATATTAACTCCAGATAGTGTTTATTAGCTTTTATAAAATAATCACTGTAATAGTGGCATGTAATTGCTGGAGGTAAGGGAACATTCAGGCCAAGAATTAATCAAGTTTGAGCTCCTTAATAGAAAAAGGTCAGGAACACTTTATTTCTTGCTCAGTTTGTATTTAAAATAATGTACTTTTCCTCTGATTTTTGTTTCATATACCAAGAGTGATTTCATACACAACATTCCCTGAATAAACTGTGTTCTTAACTAGAGATAGGTCTGAACAGCAGAGTTCAGGACCCACTTCATACTCTGACAAAGTATGGAGGCAATTGGACATCAGGTTTTAATTTGCACATTATGTGGGGTAGAGTAAACAAAACATTCAGATCTGACTCCAGCTCCATTGCCTTTTTTACCCTCTGTCCAAATTTTGCATGTTTCTGTAGATGCATTTTTATTCAAGGATGGCCTGTCAGCATCAGGCAAATGAGAACCAAATATTGTTCCTTAAAGTGATCAGAGTGAGTATGCCAAGACTCATTAAGTTTTACTCATAATAAGTTATAGGGTACAGGTGATTAAAAAGAAAAATCACAGTAGGAGGAACATTACCACGACTTCTTGTGTATGGTGTCTTTCATGTAATAGGCACAAAAGTCTCTTGCAATTGCACTCTAGAAAGTGAGCGATGCCTTCCTATTGAACCAGTGCACGCCAGTAACTCTGACCAGAAACAGTCTTTTGACAAGAGACATGAGGAATGGTTAATACATGACTATAGACATATCAAAGAAGATACCAGGTGAAAAAAAAGCCTGCGACTGCCCCCCCAAAAAAAGATTTCTGAGTTTAGCCCAGTAAAAACATCACTATATAGCCTCACAATTTTGGACACTAAGTAAGGTAGATTTATCATTCAGGGTTGATGTTGCATCAGACACCTCTAGTTCCCACTCTATGTGCAGTGAAGCTGTTAGTCATGCTTTTCTTTGAAGTTAAAGCCATAGCATAAGTTGCATATCAGGAGATGTGTTCTCTCAGGCGTATCAAGCTGCATTAAAACATCCAAGTACAGCTCCAACACAGGAGACAAGTTCTTCTCATTAGCTCAACTAACATCTCTGCAAAATCAAACATGCTCAGACCTTTTTCTGAGCACTGAGGACAGCAAGTTTGGAATGGTCTGTGTCCGTATTTGGCTCTCTTGCCCTCCAAAGCAAGGTGATCGCATCTAAAATGTTTTCTGGATAAAGTCAACTCTCTATTCCTATCTGGATTTTATCTGGGAGAATGTCAGTTTGCTCAAGCAAAATCCATGCCTGTGATCAGCCTAACAATTTGACAGCATGGATAACTGAGTTCTGGTAACTGGTTTTGTGTGCTGAAGCTGTTTAATTCACTAGGAAGCAGAGGCTTCATGTATACTTATTCATAGGAGATTGTTTGGTCAGTTTGTTCTGGGAAACAAAGACATCCTTAATCACAGGCCAGACCTGGAATCTACCATCTTTTGGCAATCTTCCATGGCAAGTGAGAGACTTGCCATGGACGTTCTAGCGTGGAAGTCTTACCAATAGCACGAAGTGCTCTGCCTGGATAAGCAGGAATCAAAAGCACAGTGTCCATAGTGTGGAAATCCATCCATTCTCTAGTGCTAAATTTCATATTTCTGTTTAAAAGAGCTCACAGAAATTAGTCCAGTCTCCTTTTATAATCTGTTGAATATCAGCCATCAATCATATTTAATGTATATAAACACCTCTGCACAAAATCATAGGGGATTCTAATTCAAATAAAACTATTAACTATAAGCTTTGAAACTCCTTTTTTTATAATCATAAGATTTGCCTTTAGATTTGTCCTGATCAAATCAAAGTTATTTCAATGTTATTATTTTCCTAACCCTAGCTTTCTAGCATATACTGTGAAATCACAATACTGTACAGAGAAACATTGTAAATGGATAATGACTTGCAGTTGTTATGCATTACATCATGGAAAGCAGTGTTTCCCACTTTTCAGTTCTGGAGCTTCACTTAGAAAACCTGCTATTTCAGTGCCTCACGGGGCTCCCCAGCTCCACAGGTGTCAGAGCCTTCTATTTATCTAAATCACTTCTGCTATCAGCTGTGGAAAAGGTAGTATTAAATCTAAATATGTAAGCCTTTCCAGACCTGGACCTCATCCAACTCCATGCAGACCAGCACAGGTGTCCCTGAATGCTGATCTCCAGGGCTCCAAGGGAACACAGATCAGAAAAGCCCATGCTGACCCTCTCCAAAACCAGCACAGGCTAAAGATTAGTTGATTTACATGGACTGTATATCTAGTGATTGCCCTGCAAGGTACATCTGACTGGATAAAATATGGTGAGCATTTTTATAAATTTTTATATTGGATGGTCTTTTCGGAGGACTAAATATGGGCAGGTAACTGCCCTCCAAAAATATAATCACTCACATACCACAATGTACCACTTACATAGAAAGAGGAAGAGAGTGGAGTACTTCACAGGAGTACTGTGAAGGAGCTCTTACAAAAGTCCACAGTAACACAATTCTTTTCAGTGTTCCTCCAAAAATCTTTAACAGACTTTTCAGAAACAAAAGGAGTTTTTTTACTGCTCTTCACAAGTTGGCCAACCACCATAGCATACTATGTAAAGAATTTTCCTTCAGGTAAGAATCTCTGTGAGAGAAATGAAAAATCCAAGAGAGAAAAGGGCCCTCCCCTCCCATTACAGCTGGCCAGAGAGCCTGATGGCATTTCTGACATCAGGACCACAGAAAATGGCAGAATGCAACAGACAGCCTGAATTCTCACTCCACCATACATACCAGCATTCAAAAAAGTTCATATTTGTACCAAATTATGGCCCTAGTGAGAACAAAAGCCATAGAATTTTTATCGTAATACAATTTTATATTGCATATAGAAAAATACGGTGCTCCCTACACAGTTGAGTAAAGCTAAAATTCCTCCCTAGAAAATCTGTGTAATCTTGTGTTTGACAGTACAGGATAAATATAATTAATGAATAGAAAAAGACGGAAGAAATGCAGAGAAAGGGCAAAGGAAAAAAATCATCTGAAAAGGCATTCATCAAAAATTAGAGGTTTCATCCATTTCTGATCACTTAATATAGCTTTGTGAAAATAAAAAAAATAGCTTTTAAAATGAATGTACACCTCTCAGAAGTAAACATGGCTTTCTGACAGGAGCAGGCTACACAGAGGAAGCACAGGGACATAACCAGAAATACACGTGGGACAAGACAAAGTTTGTTTCAGTGTAAAGATATGATCTATGGGGAATGACAAGTCCTTTCTCTAACCACCCCTGAGACCATTTTTGTGGGATCCTAGAAAAGAGCTATACCTGCTGACACATGTATCACTGCATCTTCACCACTGGCAGTAACTTATGGCAAGGAAAAAAATAACTAACTTGATTTCCAGTCCCTAAGGAGTCTGCTCTGATTCAATAAGAGCCTCAAGTGTGATGTCCAAAGTCTCATGGGCAGCAGACTTGCACACTGAGGTGCGCACGCACAAACACACAGCAAAGCTACACCTCTGGGATTGTGCCTGTTCACTTTGACCAGTCAGGCAGCACTTTCATGTGTTGTCTTTGCAGTGATGGCATTGGATATGTGTGTTTCAGCCATAAAGTGAACCACAGGATGAAACTCTAGATGTAATTTTATAATCACTCATCTGGAAGCATATTGTTATGTAGGTGTGACATTTACTCCAGTAAGCAAATGCTGTTTACAAAATCTTTTTTTAAATGTGTATTATCTACAGAGCACTGAATATTTTACTAATTATTAAAAATCAAAGTCCTTGTTTTAAAAGGTTCATAATCTAAACGAAAAGCATAGGCTCAAAACAGATTATGTGACGTAGACAAAAAACTCTAGACATAGGTCTTTTGATTTCGTACTTTTTAGAGAAAAATAAAAATCAAGATTTCCTAAAAAAAATAGAGAACACCTACCTATTAACACCATAACAAGAAAGCATTTTGGAATCTTCCATGTTTCTCAGTTATGCTCTTTTGGGGTCTATTTTCATCCACTTTTTTGCAGAGCTTTAAGCCTGGGACTGAACTGAAACCAGCCAATCTCTCTTTCTGGTTCATGTATATTAGCTCGGTGCTGTTAGGTTTGTTTCTCCAAAACAGCAGGGTGCTGGGGATTTTTTAAAGGTTTCCACAGAAATTAAGAGGAGAGGCATATAATACCTTCAACTCAAATTTATTTCTTTTAATTCATTTTATATGCACTTGGGGCCTAAATAACTCAAGAGTAATTACTGAAAAGTAGCCTATTGTGTGACTTGCTCCCCTTTGTGAGCAGCTATTGCCTTAACTCCAGATGCAGAGTGTTTTGTAACATGACTACGCTCCATATTCCCTTTGTGGAGCATACAGACAAGCAATGGATCCATTTTACCCTTGCGTGCCAGAATAGCTAAACATGTGTACAGTTGCCCATTCATATAAAGGCCAGCAATCAATTACTGCTGCTAGAAGGAGCACAGACGCAACACCTCACAACTGTCTCTCCAAATAGTACTGCCTCCTAAGCCTGTCCCTATAATAGATTAAAGTTACTCCTGATAACTCAATGTAGTCCTTAATATTTTGACTAATGAATGCCAACCTCTGAAAATGTGGTCTCAAATAACAATAGCAATGACAAACAAGAAATTTTAAGCATTCATTCAAGTTGCTGGTCTCTGTCCAAATCATTACCCCTCATAGTGTGGCTTGAAAACTTTAAGATACACATTTGTTTGAACAGAGTTCACTTTGTGCAAGACAAGCAAGGCATCTCACACAAAAAAATTCAGTCAGCTGCACAATATACATATCATTATTAAAGGTCTACGAGGTCTGTGTGAAATATAAATCAATGTGCAAGAGTTATCAGAGTGAAAAGGCAGAAATGAGAAAAATCTGGAAACAGCTAGCCACCTTTCTCTGAGCTAGATAACTACATCTTTCCTCTCTTCATTTTTCCTCTGCATTACAAGCATCTGGAAAAAAAATTAATAAGGTGTGTTGGGAGGGGAGTCATGTCTGAAACTTTTTCCTTTGCTTCAACACGCTGGAAATCTCAAGATCTCTAACAGCTGAGACTTTTTCCTCCTCAGTCCAAAGAAAGGGGGATGGGCTTTTCCTTCCTTAGCACAAAAATACTTTTTTTATATATACAGAGACTGACACTTCTTTCTCTTAGAAACATTCTTTGATCAGAACACATTTTTTATGAAATTAGATTTTAGACACAAGAATTAAACCAGTACTCTTCTTGGGGTGTTTTACATTTAGATTTTCCATGTAATTCTGAATTTACTTTGCATTATGTAACATAAATGGACACACATCCGGGTGAACACACACATACTCTGTAACTTAGTCTCAGAATTAAATTTCATTAATGAACATATTCAAGTATATATAAAAGACACAGCCTACAACTCAAAAGTAGCAAATGGCAGAATTAGCATTGGTCATGAAAACTTAATTAATCCTCCCTTTGGGAATACACATCATGAGGCAGTAGAAGATTGTATAACTGCACCACCTTCTATTTTTGGCATGGGACCTTGACTCTGTTCTCATTCTCCTTGCCTTCACTCAGTATGTGATGGCATGAAGTCATGTGCTGAGTATAGGATTATTAACTTCCTTCTGAGCATTATGGACAGCCTGTCACCAGAGTAACTGAATTATTCTCAAACATGAGTGAATATATCTGCCTGACACCACTAGGGTAATAAAAAAAAGAAAAAAAAATAACAATAATAATAATAATAATAATAATATACAACTTAGGAATTAATTAGACATTAAAGCTAAAATTTTCTATTTAGAAGAGTTTGTCAGCTGGAGAATGTAGTTTAAGACATGTAGAACCAGATGTGTCACAATAATAAATGTTTTAGTGATCTTTGTGTATTCAAATGCAGCAACAATTAGTTGTGTCTGTAAGTAGTCAGCATTCCTGTAACCTGTAACAGCATCTTATGTTAAACTCCCTATATATAAGAAAGGCAGTTAATGGACAAGAGTAACACTGTAGGTTTAAACAATGCTTGCTTAGTCACAGAAGGACTCCATGGAGAGGTGTATCACAGACTAAGACTGCATGACCTCGCACCTCTTGAGACAGAAAGCTGTTCATCTTTGCTGCAACTCCTCGGGTCTTTGTCCATGCACACTTACAGGATCAGGTTGTTCAGAGAATGCTTTTTAACAAACATGCTTCAGGCAAGTGCATGACCTATCTGATTCACTAAATAAAAATGATGCTGAAGCAAAATAAAATTTTTAAAAGTTATATACTTGTTTAAATAAACAGCAATGTTTTCAAAATACAAGATACAAATATTCTGTAATTAAACAGAGTCATAGAATCATAGAACCACGGAAAAGGTTGGGTTGGAAAAATCTTCTAATTCCAGCTCCCCTTCCATGGGCAGGGACACCTTTCACTAGACCAACTCACTCAGGGCCCCATCCAGCCTGGCCTTGCAGGGACAGGGCAGCTACAACATCTCTGGGCAACTTCTCCCAGTCTGGACTCACATCTAGGATTGTCCCAAATGAGGTGCAGCACCTTGCACTTGGGCTTGTTAAACTTCATGATGTTCTCATGGGCCCACTTCTCAAGCTTTTCATACCATTATACCATATCAATTTGGAAAAACAATTTGCTGATAAAGAGGCACTTTTCAATGGTAAACATATATTCTACAATATTCTGAAATTGGAGCATCTTTAAACACCAGATCCAAAACTTCTATTTGAAAATATGCAACTTTATAAGAGATAGGTAATTGGTTTATAGTGGACTGTCTTAATTAACACATGGAAAACAAGTGAATTCAAGTTATGTAAATACCTTAAAAATGGTACTTTCTCGCTTTCCGACCTTCTGCTCACAAAGTTAAAATTCTTCCATGTCTCACAGATTGGATTACAAACAATAGTACTATCATATGGAACACAACTTGTCCAACGTGACCTTTGACAAGTCCATAATACCAACTTTATTCATTTGTGCCAAACAGGTAACCAAGCATTACAGTAAATAATCCATTTTTATGTAAATGTTATATACATTATACAAGGGCATTGCAGAGCAAACAAATACGCAGTTTCAGGAAGACTGAACTAGGATCACATTTTCATAGAATCATAGAATCATAGAATCATAGAATCATTTACGTTGGAAAAAAAACTGAAGTTCTTCAAGCCCAGCTACAAACCAGGACTCCCAAGTCCTCCACTAACCATGTTCCTAAGCACCACCACTCTCAGTCAGTCCAACCATTCAGCCCTGAGCCATTTTTGTAATCTTCTTCTACCGGTGGTTCCTGCAACTGCACAAGCCAGTGCCTGAACTGGAACCAGGGCTCCATCTCTCTCCCCAGCACCTCTTCTGGCAAAAAGAAAGGCAGCTGGACATGTCTGCCATGTCCTATGTGCTGAATTTGATATCCATTTAGAGAAAAGACATATATGCCTTGTTAATGTGTATTGTCCATGTTCTCTTGGAGTGACTTTGTTTACAATAGGGCATTCAATTTAAGAAAAGCCCCCAGTGTCTCAGATACTGAAGTTTCCATTTTCTGAGCCATAGTGTCTTAGGGTTTTATCAGCTTCCTAGTGAATAAGAAGTAAAAAACCAGAGACAGCCTGGGAATATTAGAGTTTACATATTTACTTCTATACATGCACAAACACTGAATGAGTAGTGGCTGAATTGAATCTTGGTACTGTACATCTCTAATTTCAGAGTTCTTTGTATGACACCAAAGCATGGCTGGCTGCAGGCAACTCTGTCTGAGAACTTCAGGATATCGGATCAGTCTAGAGCAAAAGGCTCTTTCACTCCTGTCTAAAGCAAAAGGCTCTTTCACTCCTGTCATGCCCTCTAATGAGGTCTAGTGCATTTTGCATTTCTTCCTAAGACTGAACATTTGCTCAAACACAGAAAAATAACTTGGCAGGTGTGTACAATTGCACCACCTAGTGATTCCCTGCAAGAACCACCTGCTATTCCAGCACTGGTGTTACAAAATTAAAATTATGCGAGAAACACTTCAAATACTTAAACACTGATGCTAATCTATGTAAACTATTCTACATCTGAAATTGTTTGCATATTGTTTTGAAATAAATTATTCTTAGAATAGTGTGTTCTTTCAATGATTCATGAGCAAGCTCAAGAGGGAAGCAGAAAATTTTGAAACAATTAAAAGTATTGGAAAGAATGTTTTTTCTCTATTAAGAAATCCACCAATGCTTAACATTTTAAAGGAAGATTATATTTTTTAATAATTTAGTTGAAAATGTGTCATTATTGTTTAAATTAGTCTCTTGCTGCAAAAAAGATTCTGATTTCATTGAAAAAAAGAGAAATACCATATATAATTTAAGAGAAATTAGGCCTGATTCTAGAAAAGAAGTATTTGCAGTGACATATATTCCATGAATGTTAAAAAAATGGTAGGATTGTACACAGCTCAAAGTTCCCAGGTTGGCAAAAATTGCCAGGAAACAACTTCCCACCAAAACACATATTTTCTTAACGTGCCACACCCCAAGTATTGAGATGTCTTAGCTATTCCTTGAGCTTTTTTTTTTTTTTTT
>VZRN01005893.1:866470-931173 GCA_013397935.1 Dasyornis broadbenti | reverse complement strand
TTTTTTTTTTTTTTGTCTGTATAAGGACATTTTACACAATACATGTCTAAATTTGAATGTGGCCTTATGGACATACATACTTCAGATGTGCCAAAACTTGGGCATATATAGAACACACAGAATTTCACTTTTAAAAGGAAGGCTAACATTGATGAACACAAAGATTAGGGAGGTTCTAAGTCCTTAACCTCCCTTGCTGAAGACAATGGAAAATCTCTATTAACCAAACTAAGGTCAAAAAATGCTTGTATATAAATATTGTGTGTCCACATATCCCTACATATCCATATATATTTATTTCCATGTTTATGTGTATACAAGTGTAGAGAGACCTTAGAGGAAATCAGGCTTTCTAAAAATAAGATGATGATGGTTGCACAATGGGCTCCTTTGCTTCTCCAAAGTTTGTGCATGTCACAGTGTGCTAAAAAGCATAAAAAATAATTAATGTTTTAAAAAATTTAAATGCCTAAGTCCTACTTCTTCTTGACAGCAGTCCTAACCCTCATCAGAGACAAATCAATCTGCAGCAGCAGCAGGCAGCTATTTAATGCCAGCGGATGGGGCCAGAGCCATGGGAAGTGCAGGGCTCTAGCTCTTGCATCCACAGCTGCTGCATTCCTGTGCTCAGGACTGTGCCGCCCACACTACTTCTTGTGAGTAAAGCTGTCATCAGTTTGACTTTTTGTCTCTTTATCTTTGTTTGGCATCTTCATTTACATAGATCCCAATTATCCCCTCTGCATCTGTGCATTATTTTAAAAGTCTGGGATTTGTTTCGTTTGGTTTTAACTTAAATTTTTGATTCCAAAGATTAACTGGAAATGCCTTGAGGTAGAGGGTAAGAACCAGAACCTCAGCAGGGTAAACGGTGTTCTAAAGCGTGTGTGATGGTTTTTCTTTTCTGGGTGATAACCTCTCTTTAGTAAGACCAAAGACATGGTTATATCATGACATCCAGTCTGGACAAAGTGGCCTGAACTAATGGTGCTCTAAGATGACAATTCTTTCAGTTCAGCACAGCGCTATGAAGGGATCCATGCTTCATCTGGGAGAGGCAAAACAGAATCAGCACCACACTAATTTGCACATCTGCTAGACCCAGACCCACACCACGCTGACTTTGCTGCACTGCATGAAATTGTGAAGCTATCCTGAATCCTGCAGCTTCAACCTGATCTGCATTGTGATTGGGAGTGTGAGCTCCCATGTATAGTATTATACCATGAAATCTTCTCCACTCAGATATCACCTTGCTTTATTTTCTTTGAGAAAATAAGCATCATCCTCTTTGCTGCAATTTCCAGCTCTTTTTGTGACATTTACAGGAGCAGATTCAACCTGGCTGACAGACAGAGGTGCCTGTATGATACCAGTGTTGCTCTTCACCCTGCAGCTGAGCTCCACAAGGACAGGAGGTGGTCCCAGGGCAGTGACTGCTCATGCACTGGTACCCATAGTGGAATACAACACTTGTGTGGCAACAGGAACAATAAAAAAAAATCTAAAATATATCATTTTCCGCTGTGGCCATGGGACTCACCACTTTGACACTGGAGACAAACTGTGAGCTGTATGGGAAATGTGGGGGCTCCTGCCCTGTGTGGATATATGGCTTTTTGATTGTTCTCCTTCAGGTAACTTATCTCCCCTTGTTACATTTGGGAATGTTAAAATACCTTAATCTAGGGTGTAGAGAGTACGAGCTTCATTTTAGCATCTAGAGTATACAGAAATCTTAAATGCGGATCTGCATGTTTCTAGTATTTTTTTGTGTCACCTCTCTCACTCACATTCTGTTGTCATCTATGTTTTCTATGCTCTGTTTTCACAACTCATTTTCACCTTCCCACATGAAGGATATCTCTGGCAGGGGACATTTATTTGTAAGTAACCTGAACATTTCAGTTTGCAGTTACTACACTAAAACTGACAGGAGTCTTATAGAAATGGGGAAATGCATGGCCCTCTATGACCTTGAAAACACAATGTATTGTACATGGGACCTACAGACTGTTAAACACCCCAAGTACACAGTTCTGCCATTCTCTACATTTATGTTTACCTATAAAACTTAAACTTTTATTTTGTTCCACAGAATAAACTTGAAATGCAAATGAAGGCCAAGAAGAGAGCAGAGGTCTGTCTGCACATGATTCAATGGTGGCTTCAAGGAAGAGAACTGTCTTACTTTAAGACTGAAGAGAAGAAATAATGTCGCTGAGACTCGCCACCTGTTTTGATCAGGGAATCAGCTTTAACACTAATGTGGCACTACTTTGCATGTTTCTCTTTGAATAAAAAAAAATAAAATGTGCAAGTAGGTAAACACATAAAAGAGACTCAGGTTTGGCAGTAAGAAGGGCTTCTGAGGAAATCAAAAACTGTACGGTGTATGCTTAATAAAAATGTTTCTTCTTAAGAAAAATAGAAGTTGCTGTACTCTGGTTGGGCACTTCCCCCGAGGATCTTGAAAAAACCCTGGCAGATGAAGTGCGAACTCACAAGGGAGCCTCAGTAGATGGCACTCCTCCCCCTGAGTCAACACAGGGGCTCAGATATGGATTAGAAGCTGTTCTTCTAAGGGGAAGAGGTCAAATTGTCTTCTATAAGAGATGGGATTTAACATGCACATATACACAAAAACATTTATATTCAAGTTGTAAATACATATAAAACTTAAACAGTCTAGGACCCAACTTGCCTGGAGATACCTTTCTCTGTATGTCTCAGTGTGACCCATTTCTTTCTAACTCCAGCTGTGGTGGTTGGAGTAACAGATGCTGTGGGGCCTGGAATGGACCAGAGGAGCAGACAACAGGCTATTGCAATATGAAATTGTCTTTCAATATGAAGGGAATCTGTTAAATCTTCCTGTTTGCACAGGACATGACAAATGTAGTTCTTTAGTTGCCCTACTTGGATAACTTCTACTTGAAAATATAAAACCACTCTCTTGTTCTACACAGGAGATGATGGCAAGGTTTAGATAGATATTTTTTTGTAGTAGTACAGAGTTTTTTAATTCTTTTATGATATTTAGAACCAAAAGTTCACAACAAGTGATTACTATTAATTTATACAGAGGAAATAGTATATTTAAATCTAGCTAAGTCAGTCCTCATGTCAGAAATATTAATTTACACTGCAGTTCCTTCAGTATGGATTTTCCATGTATTTTACTCAGCTGAACAACATTTTCTTAATGTTTGCTGAAGGACTTACAAATCCATAAATATAGTTCACATACCTGTATGCTATCTTCCTAATCAGAGTTTGGAAGAAAATTGTAAAGTCCAATGACAAAGAATCTCAAGAGGGAAAAGTAGGAAGATCTAGAAAATAAAGAATTGTTGGAACAGATACTAGAATTTTCCATTGCAAATTATCACCACGAACCGGCTGTCTGGGAAGCACTCCAACCTGATGTTGGGTTCTCTTTGATAACGTGGTGTTTCTAAGCAACATTTCTAGTCAGTCCATGTGTATGAGTGGTCAGCCACCACTTGGAAACTTCAAAACATGAATTTCTTTTGTTAGATGCAGATCCAATTTGCAGTTTGGTTTCCATATGAAAAATACAGCCAGCTTTTTAAGTTACAGTTTTAAAAAAGGGGGGAAAAGGAAGCAGTGCTAAATATTGTACCACATTTCAACACATATAGCAGCATGTTTAATTTATTCAATACTACATTAATGAACCCCTTTTTAGTTCTTAAGCTAAGCAGATGGGTATTCAGGTAGCATGTGTTAAATTTGTCAAGAATTTATGTTCTAATTCCTTTCACATAGCAGCCTAAGGCACTTCTTACATAAGAATGACAGCAATAACAATTAGCTGGTCTCTTCAGTCAATATGTTTCCACTACAATCCTAGATTAAATATTTTTCAAAATTTGGACCTGCTGAACTAGAATTTCTGAAGTCCATTCCTTTCAAACATTGTATATGAAAGATACGTGAATTCCAATCCTTCAGAGTCCCCAGACTGCCCGTCCAGCTTGCATCTATGCTTTGCACACATTCAAGTAAAAGGCATATATAATGATTAGGTAATTCACAATTTAATTTGGAAACTGCTCCTATCTCACCCAAAAATAATTATAGGTTGATGTGTAGGGTTCATATCACTGATAAATAAAGGACAAGCAAGTTCCTGTGAAGCGAGTGATAATCAGTTCTGCAACAGACAGGATCTCTCATTCTGACAGCATAAGGGGCGCAGACCAGTTCCTGGCTCATGGACCTAGACAGAGACCCAGAGACTGCTGGCAGGGATGGGAATACAGTGGAGCCACAGGAGATCGCTGTGTTTAGAGAAGTTAGGCACCATTTCCTGTGGCTTTGCTTGCTTCTCAAAGAGACTGACTTCAGATTGCTGGCAAGGACAGTTGCATTCCACACTCATTGCACTCCACACTCAGGCAGAAAATATTTTAGATTTCTATAAAATCATCCTATCAAAATGAATATATTTTATCAACTCAGATCTGGAATACATGCATCCTACTAGCGCTAATTATAACAAGACATATGGTGAAACAGCATTTTAGATTGAGACAGTTTGGGGAATTTCTCTACTATGATTTCTTCTTGACACTGGAATCTTATGGACATCTGTCAGGATGTAAGTTCCAGCAGGAATGTGGCACACTCCGCTCCTTCTGATCCTTTGCTTCCATATTGACATAAAACCCACAGTAGGTGACAGAAAAGTTGCTTGCACCTGGCTCATGGCTAAAAATACTGAGCCATTAAACTTTGATGATCCTCCATTTAAATGGAACACACTTGGATAAAAGATGGCAGGTATCCAGAGCAAATGGTTATTTCAAGTCTGATTCCCAAGAAAGATAGCAATTGAACTACAGATTAGTTACCAAGAAACAGATCATCTGATATACCTAATCTAAAGATACCTGAGGTATAGAAAGGGACTTAAAGAAGTTGTTTCCTCTGGGATTACTTCAGAAGAAAGAGGGAGCAGACAGGACTGAGAAAAACTCAGTGGTTCAGACATGAAACTGGAGAAATGTCAGGGACACCCTAGAAAATTCTGACCAAAGGACAGAACCATCCAAGGTAAAAAGGAAACTGAAGCAGAAGGCTGAATGTGGAATGTGTTTTGTCCACAGATGTGTGCTTCTAATGCTAGCTGAAGGAAAATGGGATAATCTTTATAACACATTTGTTCACCTCAGCTATTTCATATCTTTGAAAAAAGAAACTGTGGGTTTATGTTGACCGTAATGTGGAGTTCTGGGAAAAGATATGCATGGAGAAGTAGGGGAGGAGGCAATGGGCTCTAGGAGTCTTCCTTTTCTGAAACAATAGTAGATAAAGAACATATCAAAGAAGTTGGCCAGAAAGAGAGGCTAAATCTTATTGAGGCTAAATCATAAGAAAGCTTAAAACATTTAGATATCTTGTAATATTACCCAAACACAGCAGCTTGGAATGCACAAAGAGAACTGAGCTTTATCAAGGCTATGACACACACAGTCCTAGAAAAATTAATTCATCTAGCCTGCAGCTATGTGTTCCTTTCTTAGCACACTGGCTCCCCTTGTTATAAGTCACAAGAGTATTTCTGTCACAGGCTCTCCCTTTCACAACAGCCAGTCTTCACACAGGCTTGGATTTTGACTGCTCTTGTGAGTCATGCCAAGATGCAATACATGGAGAGAGAGGCTTTTTTGACCTTCTCTGAAGCATCCATCAGGTATCCAAGCAGTCTGTGGACTTCCTGAGTGCAGCAGGAAAACCACCTAGTGCAAATTTTTGCATTTCATGGCCATGTGAAAACATGACCAGATGGATCACAGATGCAGGCAGCTTCCTTCCTTTGGTCCAGCTGCAGGCACTGGGGACACCTCTCACTATGGCACCACTGAAATAGCATCTTATGCCTTTCTCCACCAGTGCTGGCCGAGGTATGTCTTTCTCAGTATGCCTGGGGTACCCTGTATCTTCACGGAGAAAGACATGGTTCTCCTCTGGGAACTTACTGAAACTACAGAAGGCCTGTGTCATGCAGTCAACAGGTCTATCTTTCAACATTCAGCATGAGCAGAACTTAGGTGACACAGAATTTAAAATCCTGAGGAGAAAAAAAAAAAAAATGTTGACTAAAGACTACAAAGATACAAACACAGTCCCTGGAAAATACAGGTGAAGCTTAAACAACAAAAGTCATGAAAGAAATTAATTTGTAGAAAATTCATCACAAAGACACTGAATGAGTTCTCAAATAAAGGAAGCATTCCCAGCCACAAATTAATCTGTGTAAATTATTCTTTAACTTTTTTTTTAAACTGGTGCTTAGTTCCATGAGCTGTGGGGGATTGCCCACAAATATATTTGTCACCAAATTTTGTGAAGAGATCTGTGTGACAGGGAGTTCCCAGAACAGACCTTGAGAACAGCAATCAAACTAAAGGTCCATCCAGCACAGTTTCTTTAAAGCACAGTGAAAAGCAGGTGGTTAAAGAAAGTATAAGTGCTAGGAAATCAATATAATATTTTATCTATTACATCATTCCAGCTTCTAGTGTCGTGCAGATAAGTGACTTCATAAACCAGATGTTCTTTGTGGTTAACACTGTTTGATTGATTTTCTGCTCAGGATTTTAACTGGTCACTACATCTGTGGTTCAGACCACGGGCTCATTTAATTTCCTTCTCTCATGAGCATTTCCGTGCTTTCTACCATGCAGGCCACTATACTTGAAGTAACTTTTGCCTATTACTTCATTTGATTCTTCCCATCTTAAAACTCAGCATTGCTCCAGAAAACCTCCGGGAAAGTAGCAATGAAAAGATTAATGAATGTAACTTCCAAATTGTGCATGTGCTCAAAAGCTTGATCCAAAATCCCTTTGCTGACTAAGCAAAAACCAACATAAATTTGAGTCAGATACACACTACCTCCAATGTGATTTTGTTGTGAGAGGTGCCAGAAAGTCTCATGGCACTTGAAAACTCAAAAATCATATAAATTAGGTTTGAACTTGAGATCCTATATTACTGGGGTTTGTTCCCTGATTTAATTAAAACAATAGTATTTTCATTGCAAATACAAACAGTTGTTAATTTGACAATGATATTTGGAATTATATTTACACAATGTGCATCCAAATATTTTTGCCAGTTAACATGCTTGGTGAATATTCACAAAAATCCAAAATATAGCCAGAACAGAGTTTAATATTATAGTACCAATAAACATTACAGTCTCTTTTGATAGCCTTCATCAATCTCACCAGACCATGATTACGCCGCTCAATACTGTGTAAAGAGTAGCAGAATCACTGATGGTTCACAGTCATTCAAACATCTTAGGGTGTTTGTTAGATTTGTCTCTTGACATTGTCTGCAAATATGCAATCAAGAGATCAGCTTTCTACACCATAAATGACATCCAAACTTCAAATTCACCAGATGGATCAGTCTTAAAAGACTCACTTTCACATCTTTGAAAATGGGATGAAAATGATCCATGTTGCAACTGATCAGTCTAGCAGGACTGCCATTTATCATTCCCTTTCTTTATTTCCTCCAAAATTTCATGATCAGATAGCATAGGATGAAGCCATCCTTGCTGGGAGCTTTTCATTTTTTATACCAGACAGCTGTTGCAGTCTCAGCAGAAAGCCATTTTCTTGGCCTACATCCTTATATGACCCAGCATGTACATCAACACAGTATCCCAAGTACTAGGTTTCTCTTTCTGCTTGGTTCCAGTAGCTCCTTTAAGCTCTTTTTTTAAGACAGACTGAAGACCTTGATTATCTTTCCTTACTCACCTCCATCTTTACATGACATTTCCCCTCCTCTCTCCAGGACCCATAAGATGTAAGCCCTTCAGAGGCTCTTCACAGCCTGCAATGGGGAGTTTCGTGAGGAGGCCAACACACCAGCTAGTCTGCTTTCTGGATTATTCATTCATTCGTCCAGGGAGTAGCCTGTATTCACAGCATCTTCTTACACTCCTGCTTCAAGCCTTTTCCTGCACTTAACTGTCCTGTTCTGCTGTTCTCCCTTAAAGCTCCTTGTCAGCTTGAAAAGATTCATTCCTCCTCCTTTTTTTCCTGTCCCACACCCCCACCTCTCAGATTTTGGCAAAATACCTTCTGATGTCCCCACAGGGTCCCCTTACCAGCTAACTAACTTTTCCAGAAAACTTCTGCAAGCCTGTGACCTGTCTTGCCCCTCTTTTTCCAGTGATTAGATTCAACCTTCTTAATCAGTTCCAGTTGAGGTGCAAATGTACAACCACAGGAAATTACACTTTGGTTTATTTGGCATCCCTCTGACCAACACTCCCCTACTTCACAGGACCGTACACGGTAAGTCCTTGCAGGATCAGAACATTTTCCAAAGTCTTGGTTTGATTACCCAAAATATTACAGGGTGCAGAATCGAATTTTGTTCCTAAAATGTTCCTAATCTTTTCAGAGTCAGGACATACTTTATTTGAACCTTCCACCTCGATGATCAAGAGCTGTGTCCTACACACATTGTGAGAGATCCTTGGAGCTCCTTACTTGCACGGAGTCACTTGGAGCATGGACAAGTTGGGCTCAGCACCTTCAGGCTCCCATTGCAGTGGTGAGGTGGTACATGCCCTGACAGTACCTCTGCAAACTGCGTTGCTTTCCTTGCATATCTTTCTTTCAAAAAAAATAATTCCATTGCAGCCTTGGCCCTTCAGTGTTAAGGTTAAGCATGTAAATATTCTAACTGACGTGAAAGAAATCATCTACATGCCTGCACATGTGATAAAATGCTTTTGTGGATCAGGCCAAAATGCCAAACACATTGTTGAGTCAAGCAATGAGTGTGTATATAAACAAGATCTTTACAAACTGACACAAACATAATAGCACTTGCATTTCTTTAAGACTCTCATAATTGAGTTCAGCCCTGGCCTAAATGCACTGGTTTCAGTAGGAAAAGGCTAGTAATTAATTTAGCCTGATTCCTTTTTAATATGAAGACAAACTCCTTAAGTGAAAGTCTGTGGTGCTAATTTTATTAGTTACAGATAGATTTTCATCAGTTGCTATACAATTTTATATGATGATTTACAGTATTGACAATATGCAAAAACTTTAAAAATATTTGGATTTCTATTTTTACCAAGTTTCAGTTGCTTTTGTGAAGGATGGTGTTTGTGTTATTGGCCACAGGAGCCCAGCTAAGAACATCAGAACATTATCCTGCCCTGCCCCTGCAAGTAATGAACTCTGTTCCAGTCTGTAAAATGTTGGTGTTTTGTGGTTTCCTGAAAGGGAGATAGCAGCTAGCTGTTCCTGTTCCCACTGAACATGATGTCGGGGTTGTCAGCTTGTATCAGAGATTGCAGCCCCCCTGCAGGCATCAGAGCAGAATTAGGGGAGGAACCTCCTTTATTTTATTTTACCATCATGACTACACCACTGCAAGTAATCTCCAACTTGATAGTTCCCTAAATATTCAGCCTGTTAGCCACAACTTCATGCTCCAGGACAAGTAGCAGTGATGCTTTTATAACATCAAAAGTAAATAGATTTATACATTCTATTTTTATCTTGGTTTTTTTTAGTAGCGAAATTACTTTTAGTAGATGGTATGAATTTTCTTAAAACTTACAGCAATTTTTTCTTTGCTCTTACTTCTATATTGAAACATAACACAAACCATTTTAAATGGCATTAAACTTGCCGTTCCAAAAGCCTCCCAATAGAATTCCTACTTTATTCAGTCATTTATTCTGCACTATGAGAAGACAGAGCTTCCATTGATTGCTATACATTCATATAACTGGGATTATTTGTGTGGGGCAAGAAAATTGATAAAAAATTAGCACTCACTATTTTTGTAAATGGGTTTGGAAATATTCCAACCACTCCAGTGCTCACCGCCTGTCACCACGTGGAGGTTCTATGCACCTCAAATGTGCTAGTGTTAATGAGAACGATCTCTGCAAATGTGCTGCATGTAGCTGGAAAGGAAGGGACTCCAGCGCTCTTGCATGTTAACATTCTTCTTTGTTTCTGCCCTCTCCAGCTCAAACGTTTTCTAGATGTTTTTCTGGCAGCTTTAGCAGCATTAATGCATTCCAAACTAGAAAAGTTTCTACTCCAATATCTTACAACTAACTCAATATGTACTGACCTCAAACCCAGGATAGTAGTAATTTGATATTGCAGCTCATTATTGTTACTCCCAGCAAGTTTCCCCTTGGAAGTGCCTGATGTTTACCCCTCCCTCTCACACACACCCTCCCACCCTCCATTCAGAATTTGTTTTTAATTGTTCAGGAAAAAAAATTCAGACTGTGAGCCAACGATGTATTTCCAGGGGGTACAAGATATTAATAGAGCTACATCGTGGCCCCATATATTGTAATAAACTGTGCTGTAATTTGTTTACCCACCGTAGACAGTAACTAACATTCAGATAAATGGAGTTGGCGCCTGCGAGATTTATGATATACTTCTGTGCTTAGCAATGTTTAATCAGGGAGTTAAAATATTACAGTGTAAAATCCTTTACAAGCATGCACAAACAGAGAACTACCATTAGAGGCTTGGCAGACATACTTGGTGTCAAATAGTACCTCCAGACACTCTCAAAACACAAAGGGGAATATTCAAAGCAGCTACTAACTGACTAGCATTATTTGAGAACCACGTCAGAGCTCATTTTTTTAGGGGGGCTTGCTTTTGAAGTGACAGAATGATAGGCAGGGACAAGTGGGCTTGTCTGCAGCGCCCATCAAGCTGAAAGAAGTTGGGGTGGGTGGAAAGCGTTGAGGTGGGGGGGAAGGGAGGTGAATTTTGGTCAAAAAGGTGGTAGATGCCTGTCACAGAGCTTAGAGTGTTTGGATAAGACAGGCTAGCATGTGGGGGGATCAGCATGAAGCATCACACCTGGAGGAAAAGACAACTAGCTCCAGCCTCAGTGCCATAAGCCTGGCTCCACGAAGTCTAGCCAACATCTGGAATGGATATCAAGAGACACAGTGCAGCCCTGACTGGCGCTCTACTCTACCTTTGTACTTTTCACTGCAAATTGAAAAGCAAAACAGACATCAAGGATATATTTATATAACTGTCTTCAAGCTGCATTTTCTACTCCCATCTGCTGCACATGATAAGTTTCAAGTGTTTTCTAATAAAAAAAAGGCTTTTTCTTTTTTTTTACTCCTTGTTCAGTATACAGACTGACCTTTTTTCATTCACAGTTTTAAAGGAACAGTAAATATTTTACAGCCAGAGGAAGTGTCAGCACTGTAGGACTTTCTGCTATTGACATTATTTAACCACGCTGGCTATTCTGCCAAATGTGACAGGGCGTGAGTCTGTGCGTGTGCAGATGCCTGCATTTGCCTCAGTGTGCAAATGAGCTCGTTTGTGCGCATTTGTATGAGCACATGTGCTTTGGAGAGGAACGTTCCTGAGAGTTTTTCACTTTATTTTCACATCATGCTGTTGTTATGTCACTCAAAGGGGGAGGTGAGCCCTGTATGTACAAACAAGAGACCCTGAAGTAAACTGTTCTCCAGGAGGGACACGCTGAAGGAATGCAGCCTCCGTATCAAAAAGGCTCTGTTTTTCCTCTCTGCTTCCCAGCTATGTAGCAGATGAGACCAGACTGGTTTTCTAGTCAGGCTGATTAATTATGAGGGAAATAACCAGGATGAGAAATGGTTACATTTGACTGTGAACTTTTGCTTTCTGACCATAAGATACCAAACTGGGCCTGGGCATACATGGGTTTTGGCAGAAACCTAGACAGCATGGACTGATGCCCTCTTCAGTAAAATCAGATAGACTCAAATATTACAAAATACATTCTGGACTGCATGGGCAATGATATGTATGAGTAGCCACGAGAAAGTACAGTTATCTGAGGCAGTCAAGTTCAATCTGTAAGAGGCAGTAGGAACAGAGATACTCATCCAGCCCTAAGGAATATCTCCTCTTCAGTACAGAGCCTGATCCCTATCTACCTCATTTACTGGTATAAATTAGAGACAGCTGCATTAGTTGGAGTTATACTCCATGTTAAATGTTCAGGAAAAAAAAGCGTTTTGAGTTCACAGGTGAGAAGTTTCACCAATACTAGTAACAAGAATAACAATCCTAGAGAAATTGGCTGGAACATCAAAAATATTATTTGCTATTGCTCTCATTAGAAAAGAGAATCATACCGGGAAAAGTTTCAATTTCTCTCCATATTGAAAAATTCAAATTTGCAACTGTTTTAATCCTGTGAACAGGAGATAGGGATGTAAAACATGCAGCTCTGTTTTGACTGCACAATTCACCCTATAAGGCTAAAGAACTAGTAATATGTCTGTCCACTCCTTTGTAAAATACATATTATTCATCCTTTACAGGGAGAACATGAGGCTTAAGGAGTGGTCCTAATTAAAATATACCTGAATTTTGTGTTGGAAATTTATTGCTGTGTTATAGGCATTTATTGAAGTAGAAATATTTTTCTTTTCCTCCATGAGAAACAGTACCCTTTTTTCCATAAAATAGCCTTAAAGGAAAAATGTTGTCTTTAAAAGAAGTTTTATTTTTGTAATAAAATATTTTTTAAAGTGAAAAATATTGTTTTCACCAACATTTCTTATGTGAAAAACCCCATCATTTCTAATTGACTTTACTTGTAATATGATTCAAACTTCTCAATTAAAAAGTACAATATGAAATATTCATTTGTATCATTCTAAGAAGCTATACGTTGTGAGACCCCATGAATTTCAAAAGAGATAGGAGATGTTCTTAGCTGAACTTTTCTAAAGTAATATCTAAATCAGCGCAATCTGAAAAGTGGATCATTCCAAAACAACTATTGAAAATCCTTCAGTGTTAGCTAATGAAATATATTTGCTCTCTTCCATAATATGGAAGCAAATACAAATATCTGATTTTCATTTGCTGCTGTGTTATCAGCAGCAATTATTTTGTTAGGCAGGTTAGATATTTTTGTATTTGGGGGATTTTTTTTACTGTTTAAAATCCTATCATTTCAGTGGGCCCCACAAGTTTTATTTGGAAAATGGGGTAACATGGGATCTGTGAAGTGAAACTTACAGCAAAGAGTAAAGCTGGTGAGAAATCACAGAAAGGAGAAGCTTATTCTTTGACTGAAACCAGTCAGTCTTAATGAATCAGACAAATTTCACAGACAAAAAAAATTAATAATTGCTTGCTCTCCTAATTTTGAAAATATGTTTTTCCTTTGAAATCTCACTGGCAAACTTCAGGCATCTTCCCAAAGTAATTTTAGAGTTTACTGCTTCTGAAGTTATGGTCCCAAGTGAATTTATCGTGGCAAAAGTAGCATATGACAAAAGACTTGCACGTGCTTTTAGTATGGAAACTCTGAGGAAAGAAACTCCAGGCCAGTGTTTGGACACATAAAGAAGGAAGTGCTTTTTCGCAGCAGTACTTGAGAGGTGTTTTGTCGTGCATATCCATTCAAAATAAGAGCTCCATGACTTTGCTTTCTGGATAGTAGGACATTTCCTTTCCCTTTTAACAGAAGGGATCATAAATCAAAGGAAAGCAGCCAGGTGGGTCAGAGGGAAACGCCAGCATTTCCTGACCCCTAATTTGTTTACAGATAAACACCAGACAGCTGTAAAAGTGACAATATAATGTTTTCACAAGAGCAAGAAGGAAATAGAATTGAACAAATCTAAAGAAACAAAAGTATATTTCTAAATTTGAAAAGTCTTGAGTTTGTTTAATAATAAATATTTCTACAGTGATTTAGAATATGTTCAGTATTATGTCTCTATCATGTATTTATATTGTCTTATTTATTAAATTCAAGTGAAAGGAGTTTTTCTCTACGGAAGGTCTAAAGAAACCAGAAAGTCACCTCTATGTAGTTTGTAGTGACATTGAAGCAAGGTTTGCAGCAGACCATGATCACCTCATACAAAATAGAGAGGAATGACTTCTGCACATTGTAGAGTCAGACATCCCATACTGAAAGGCCCTGACTGCAAATTCAGTATCAAGATTACATTGAACTCCTAAAATATGCTGAGTGAGGTTCAGTTTCTAAGCTTGTTCCTCTCTCACGTTTCATGTGGTCTATTTCTCAAACAGGGAACCTGCTCATTCTCTCTGTTTACCAGTATCTGCCTGATAAAGTAGAACTGAAAACACTGTGTTGTACTGGAACGTGAAGAAGTTCAGAGTTCAAAACAATTGCTTGCTACAAAAATAAAGGAAGGCCTCTCCTATGAAATCTATGAACTCGAAACAGGGATACAGAACTAGTCTTTGCCAATAACTTTAACTTCATTTATCTATATTTGGCAAAAATCGTGCTGCAGCTGGAGATGAAATGCTGAGCTAAATAACTGCAGCGACGTGAGCTCCAAAACAGCAATTACTAAGCTGTGCTGCCTCGTGTAAGATTTTACTTTTATTTATTGTATTTAAAGAAACTCTCTATGTACAGTATAACAAGAACTGCCTGATCAAATAATGCCTGATTGCAAGGCATCGCAGCTCCACCGTCAATATAATTCAGCTTTTAGAGAGGAAAATATGTTTTTCATGAAGCCAGACTACAATGCTGTGCATGGCAGTTTTATCATTCTACATACCTTTTTGTTGTCTCTAATTGCAAGGAGTAACTCATATTAAACCTAAATTTGGCTTATCACAAACAATGAATGTATTTTTTCCTTACTATTAGAAAAGCTAGTACTTTTAAAAGGCTGAAAGAAAGGAGCACACAATCCCTTTCTTCATGGTTACAAGAACAAAAAAGACATATTAATAATGCTGGAGGAACTGCTCACCAACATTATTTCTATCACCTATCTTTTTAAAAAGAAAACAAGAAAGTTGTGGGCAGGTTCCAGAGTCATGTCCTCATTCCAGGTGGATGTTTTTGTTCTCAAGAGAGAAGCCCAAGTAGCTATAATTGTTGGTATTCTCTGGTACTATCTCCACACATGTGTCTACTATCACTGTGCAGCCTCTCTCTAAAACACTTAATCTAGGGACACGTTGACATTTCAGAGAAAGAAAAGGAGAAAATGAAGTGACATATGGGTATTTTCTAGTTGTCCTAGAAAATGGATGCTGATGCCATAAATCTAGCTCCTTCCCAAAAAGTAATGTGACTGAAATAATATCACAATGCCAGAAAAGCTGAGTAATTGTCTGGATTCCAAAACTGACATAATTTTTCCAAGATGACATAGTAGTATTAGTAGTATCCAGTCCCTCAAACAGGGAATTTTGTCCTCATTGACCATATTTCTAACTCTCTTCTCTTTACTTCCAGGCACAGAAATTCTGATACAGAGTCTTCCATTCTTTCAATTTCTTGGTCATCCATGAGCTTTTCAACCCTAACAAACACAAACTCTTTCATTATCTCACTCATTTTCTAGAGGCAGTCAGCAGCATTTCTTTGGGACAAACTGCCTTTGAGCAGATGGATTCTAAATATTTAGGGACAGTGGACAATTGCTGTCCTTCAAATTAATCAAAATTACCCTGCACTCTTATAATTTACTTGAAGTTAATAGAAAAATTCATAATTCTTAAACCACCTCCCATGACTCCATTGACTGACCATGAGGCATTGGTGAATACAAATCTACTGATCTATTGTACACAGAACTGGTGGCATTTGTTCCTCATTGTCTGCATCCTGGAAAAACCTATGTCACAGAGAGTAGCCACGTGGATTATAGTAGGTCATATTGCTTAATTTCTCACTAACTTCATCTTCATCAATATTAGAGTTTTCCTGTGCTTGGGGAGAACCAAGCTGGATGTATATAGGTCCTGGAATGCTTTTTCATTTATTTCAACATCTTGGTAAAGGCAAGAGATGGAGGTTTCCCTCTTGTCACCTCCTCAAATTTTGGGCCTGCCTTGTTTCACTGAATAAATCTTAGTCCAGCACTATGCATACAGATACATCTTTTGGTCTGATTTTGTTACTCCAAGTGTAGATCTTGTGATTCCATCCTCCATTAAATTGCTGGATTTCTGGATAGAAAGGAAAGCAAAGAAAGGCGAAGCAAGCCAAGGAAAGTTATACAAGTCCTGCATGAATCCTCAGAATTTTGATGGAATGTATCAACCTTTCATTAGTAGATATAGTCCATCAAAGCCTGGTTTCTCTCTTCAATTATCCGTACTATGGGTCGCTATCACAGTTCCACAGACATAACATAGAAATATTTCAATGTTAACCTACAACTGCAACACCACCAAAATCACCTACATGCTATAGTTGTATTCATAGTATTTGTTAATATAGCAGACCTTCCAGAATGGAAATAAAGCATTGCTAAGCACATGCATCTAGCAGCCATTTGCAACCCTAAATCAGCTCTGTTGAACTGGCTGACAAGCTAATTGCAAAGTCGCTCTAACATGGTGTTCCAGTCTGAGCAGGTCAGTGACTAGATGCTCTTCACAGCCAGGTCCTTGTACCTTGAAGAACATGAAAACCACATCATAGTTTACTCTTCCTTTGCAGAGTCACTAAGAGATGGCAGAGTTATACAATTCAACAGCCATCATTTTAAACTCAGTAAACCAAATGAGCTGAAACATTCCAACATCCGTGTCAATGCATTTAAAATCCAGTTTGTTTTCTGCTTTTACATCAGAAAGCTCATACTTACACAGACGTCCTGCTAAAAGTGAGAGACAGAACATATATTTCCAGGGTAATCTAACTTGTACCAGAGGCTGCTAGAGATTAAATGACTGCATGTTAGGGATGTTGACATTCTGATATATGGCTCTCCGCTTCTACTTTAACATCTTACAGCCATCGCACATGTTGAATGTTGTTTGGGCTGTGGTGCTTCAACATAACATGAAGCAGGAACTACAGCAATATATAATTTACAATGGAGAGTCTACATTTTACTTTCACATACAGAACACATTGAGAATTCTTCCTTTTAAAGTAAAGCTTCCTTGTCCATTCATCACATACCACTAATCACCACCACTTAGGCATCTTAAAGAAAATGATGTACCATGTATCAGAAAAACTGACAGGGCAAATGACTGAAATTGAACACATCTGTACAAATTGTGAAGAAACTGCAGGACTGTTAAACAAACAATAAAAATGGCAGTCACATTTCTTTTCTAAAAATGGAATCATTCCCCTGCCATTTACAACAGTTTAGTATTTACGCACCTCCACAATTCTTCAAACCACTCTTCCTGAGTTGTTCAAAGGCCTAGATTGTGGTTCTGTCTCTTTGGAAAGATCAACAACTCGACAAGCACATAACAAAATAATACCCTGGCTAACTCTTCATGTTCAGCAGGATAATAGTTCTGAGGAATCTTCTCTTTGTTAACAAGGTTACATTCTGCTTCAGAAAGATTTATGTGCACATGGACGTCTGATTGCAGTTACTCTTTGCACTGAGCTTTACTCTCCATTATCTAATTCACTATCTTTTATATCTTCTATTCCATTTTTAGATATTAAATAGGAAAGACTGTGGTGTTGAAACTTGTGTTAATGTGTACAATTACCTTGGTAATGGAGTCATTTGGTATCTTCTCGAAATTGCTGATATGTTTTAGCTGTGCTTTTTCTGCTATACAGTTTTCCTCCTCTGAGCTATAGTGTCAAGTCTTGTGTTTCCAGTTCCTCTGCAGCAGACTGGATGTAAAGTCTATGTCACCTCTGCAACTAGACAGAGACTCAAGAAAATAGTAAGTCTTCTAAAATAAGGAACTGCTTCTGGAGCAGAAAGCATTTCAGCGAAAGTCATGTGGTAAGATATAGGCAGGTCATAGTTCTTCCCACTCCTACCTCAAGTGGACTCTGTGCCCTTGTAGAGACATGCATCTTCATTCACATGGGGTGCTGACATCCTATTTTCGTAAGATAGCTGCAGTGCAGGTAAATTACTGTCACAGCAGTCAGGCAATTCCCATTTCCACACTTTTCTAATCTGCCTCTGCCTCACTTTGGCTCTTTATGCTGATTTCAGACAGTAATTCTTTCATTTTTATGCCACTTGAGGGCTAGGCTCACCAGCCTCTGACCTTATGGTGAATCTCTGTGAAACTCATGTTCTTTTTTGTTTATACCACAGAATTCACTTTCACCTGCTAAAATAATAACTTAGTTCCATATCATAACATCCTGTATATTTCAAAAAAGCACAGCATTGCTGTCATTCTGGCATGACTATTGCCAGTGACTATTCAGGCACAAGACCGTGATAAACCTCATATTGAAGCTAAAGTATCTTTTACAAGGAAGCACATTATTGATGGCTTGTAACCTGCAATCATTTAAAAGGACCAGGAGAATCATATTGGAAATAATGAATTGTGGTTTCAGACAAGGAAATAACTGAGTAGCTCTTATTATTTGATAGCAAACATTTTCTGAAGGGAAACTATTGCCCTAACCTTTCAAAGTAAGAAAAAAAAAATACATTAATAACAATTTATGAGGCTTACACTAGGCTCAAGACCCTCAATTTTTATTTGGTTGGTTGGCCTGTTGGGGTGTTTTGCTTGTCAAGGAGATATTTTCTTTCCTTATAGAGAGTGCAATATTGTTAATAACAAAGGATATACTGTTGATAGTAGATCTGGCCTGAATATCATTCAACTATCTTTAGCTATAAGGTCAGAAATAAAAGTTACCCTATTATTAAATCCATATTCTACCACAAATACTTTGCTAACAATAGAGCACTTTTCTTCATATGGCAACAGGAGCTGAAGAGAGGCAATAGTGAGGGATAATAACAGTGGAGTCTCATTTATCCTAAAACTTAGTTTGTCATTTTCATCTGCCATGCTGACCTGTTTTCCCTCAAATTGCCAAGATCAGCCAGTTGAATCAGGAAAGCATGAGAGTGAAGATTAAACAGATTTCCTTTCCTACACTTCCACTCAGGTGAGGGGGAAGGGCTCCAAAAAACTAGGTTTTTTAACTGCATTTTTTTGATGAAAAAATTTAAAAATTGAGATGGTGCCTTTTAATTTGCTAATTAACAACTTTTGCTGTGGAGAATACTGCCAAAATGGCTGAGATTATTTGCTAAAGATTCATTAGAGAAGAAGAAAAATAGAAATTAAAGGAATGAAGACCTTAGATAATTCAGAACGTTCCACTGAAGCAAACAGAGCCAAGGATGCAATTTAGGGTGCATAGTTTCCAAATTTTTGTTTCCTGTATTTTCACATATTGCCTACTAAAGCAGCCATTACTAGAAACTCAATAGGTACTGCGGGCCGATTATATGACAAATCAAGATCAGGTGAAATAACACACAACATTTGCTAAAACGTATAATTTCAGGAATCCTGAAATTATTTCTCGATTTGCACTGAACAAGTGCTATAAGGGTTTGAGAGCTAGATGCTGATAATGTTGCTATCTATCACTCTGGATACGTACTCTCTTCCAGTTATTACAGCTCTGCCTAGACACATCAGACTGGTTTCATTCTGTCCTTCACTACACACAATTTTAACCCAAACAACTTTCCTCCAAAGAGAATGCCCTAAACATTGAACTAGGCATTTAGACTAGTCAGATACTCTACTGTTATTTTAATATTCCTTGGGTTGACAAGAAAATAGCCCAGTAGCTTAATGGCTACTAAACCTGTAGACTACCTTAGCCTCAGGCACTGTTCTGAACCAGTCCTAACATGACCTGAATACTATGTTAAAATCTTTCATTTTTCAAGCAAATGTCTTAACAAGAGACTGCCAATCAACTTAAACATTAACCTCCTCAATCTGTTTCTGGTGATGTCTCATATTAATTGGTTGTTTATCAATCCAGTGTGCAAAACACATTTTAGCCCAGTGGTTAGGACATTGCTCTATGAAACATGAAAGTGGCTTCTCATCCTTTCCCACTGACAAAGTCATTAATGCAATTGAGACAATAATGACTTAAGAGCTTTTTTACCAAGATATCTTAATCAGATGGCTCACATTTTCTATTACAAATTAGACACCAGGATTCAGTCTTTACCAGCAGGAAAGAGGGAATGTCTCCAACATGGAATAAATAAATGATCAATACTCAAGACAGACTAGGCATGGAGGAGGAAGAGGGGTAAAGAGGTGATAATGATTGAAAATTACCATTTCTCAGATCGAATAGACAGTAGGTTAAAAGCGGAATTAAAATTCAACCTCCTGGCAGCCAGAACACAGATGGTTACTAGAAAGCCTTGTCTGCCCTCACTTCTTTTGCTGCTTGTTTTCCTTGTCAGACACATTCACCAAATCACTGCATGTCACCTGGCTTTAGAGCCCACCCATGCATAGACAAAGTGTCCCTGAGCTCCATTTCTGGAGACATTTCCTCCTCTGAACCTGGGATAGGTTTTAAGATGGTTGAGGTGAAACATCTCTCCAGATTGCAGTATTTGACTATGAGAGGGGCCTATAGTGGTGAGACTGAACTGGGATGACTTCATTTCAGATGCCTGAACTACACAAGAGAAACGTCTATAATCCAGCTGCCCTGTCCAAGTACAGCACCTGTTTGCCCTACAGAGACATCATGATAGATAGTGTATGTTCCAAAATCTTTAGAAAAGGTATTAAGCACGCATTATTTTCACCACTTTGCAGCCAGATTAAAATTCATTTATAGTCTGCTATTACTCTTCACTTCTTAAGAAACCCATCCTAAATTTTTACTGAAGTTTCAGTTAACAATGAAGCTAAGCTCCAACAACACAGTAACCATCCTTAACAGCTGGCTTTTTAATAGCATCCAAGACAAAGAATAGAAAATGCTTCAGTGATGCTGACCAAAAGAGATGTGTCGTCTCTTCATGAATAAGAGAAGGGGAAAAGCACTCCACAACTGAACATACTCACCAGCTGGAAGAGAGGGACAGGCAGCAGGCAGGTGCAGAAAAGCCATTTTGGGGCTGTAGTTGGTTTTCTCTGTATTCCAAAGGACCAACAGCAAAAGAGCTTTCTATGAAAAGAGATTAATCTAGATTTAGTCCAGAAGTGACTCGTCAATTAAAAGAGACAGTATCCAAACTCACACATTTTTAAGGATTAGGCCCATCACACACACACTGTTTTTCAATATTGTTCTCTGCAATAAAAACTGAGATTGTTTTCTGAACAGGACGCCAGCTGCTTCCTGTTCATGCTACTAATACATAACACTGCCATTGTATCACATCAAGGGATCCTCATTCTGATCACCAGCCAGCAGAACAAATGCACTATATTAAGTAAATCCTCATAAAAGGCTACAGAATCAATTGGTGTAATTCAGCCCAGTCACACTGACTTCAGCAACATTCTACTCCTGCTTAGGACCTAATCTGCGTTGTAATTTATCTTTCACATGATTAACTAATTAATGTACACTTAAACATAGGAAATCCAACTTTATAGGTTATGTTAGTCTCACTTACATATTATGAACTCTCAGATGCACTTGCAACGAAAAGGTAGAAAAACAGCAGAAACCTTCCTGTGGCATGAGCTGTCTTTCTCTCCTTTGCCATAAAGAAGCAGTCTCTGACCTGCAACATTTGCTGTGAGCATCCCCTTCCCTCCCAAGAGGCGATCTTCCCCAAGAAGCCACGGCCTCATTCCATGTAACTCAAAACTGCAGTTACCATGGTTAATATTTCTGACTTGATTGGCACCACTGGTAATTGAACTGCAGTCTCTTGAGCACAGCAAGCTCTATTCATTAGCCCCTATTGTGTTAGGACACTGCATCAACCCACATTATTTTTCTGTGTTAAGGGGAAAAAATCAGCCATGAATACAAAGTTATGTTGCCACACAAGATTATGCAGTTTTGCTCTTGGATTAATTTTATGAAATTAAATATTGCACATAAATTTTATTTATGTCAATAACAGTGCAATATGGGATAAAGCATCATCATTTTGACTGCATAATGTTATGTACATCTAAAACCCAAAATAGCTTAGTATCTGCTTTATAAGAAGACTTTGGTTTCATCACCATGTTAGCAAAACCTTCGCAGACTTCTGTCTCCTTTTGTCCCACTTTATATAGAGTTACTTTTTAAATTAATTTGCTGATTTGAGTCTATATGTGACAGAATGCTATATAAGTAATTAAAGAAAAATAGACCAGAAGTTTTCTGCATAAGGGACAGGACAGATAAGCTTTAAAATGCAGCTTCCAACCACCTATTTAGACCAAGACTATATATTTTAGTAGCTTATGGTATATATAACAAAATTAGACCAGTTAGAAATTATTTCATAAACCTTGACAATTTTGAGCTCATAGTTAATAGAAGTAGCCAAAATGTGAGAAATATTTTGTATTCTGAGCCCATAAAAACTTTCATAAATTAATAACCTCCAATATTAAGGAGATGGCCATATCAGCAAGTTGTTGCAGAGTGATCCTTCTGTTCATCCTGCTGCATTTTTACTGTAATAAATACCCTCTTGGTTTCATCTCTACAAAAGTTTTCATGTTTTGTCTGTTTTATTTCTTTTTCCTTTCTCCCTCAGACAGGACCATGAGAGATGTCTGAGAAATATTCATCACACAGATTCTTTCCCATAGAGAAAAGGGGGGGAAAAAAAAGAACACAGTAAGAGAACTACAGGTGCTAATGGAAAAAGTTTTACTTTACTCCATCAGCCTACCTTGGCATTGTGAGATGGACCTTGGAAGACTGAGGAGTTTGCAGGGCTTCAGAAATGTGAGTTAGAGAAGGGTGGATGCAAGAGAGAGCAAAAGACACTGTCCGATACTGACAGCAGACAAACTGCTCCTCATTGTACCTTGTTATTAAGTGGAGTAAGATACTCTTCACACTCTCAATGCCAAGATTCTCACCTTTCCACAATTTACATTCTGTGCTGTAAAAGCAGTAATTTATTCCCAATTTCTTCAGTTCCCAGCCTCAGCTGAGTCCACTGTGCAAATAGGCAAATAGAGACAAATAGGCTTACAACAACAAGTCACACAAAACAGTACATGTTCTAGGAGACGCCCTCATGCAACACAACAGTACAAAAGAGCAGGGCTGAGAGATTTGCCTCCCCAAGGTCTTGGGATGGATGGTCCTGTCAGTGGTTCTGACTTGTTTCAGCTCTCTCTGAGAATGTTCGGTGCTTGGAACATCAGAAAAATCTAGTTGTGTCCCATTTTACACAAATGACTATAGAAGCACACAAAATTGGTGGCACTGTATATTTAGATCCTTTTCCATAGCATATAGATAATAACACTTATCTTTCCCTTTATCATTGTAAAGCTTACTTTGTATTTGCAAGGTACTTGGTTGATAAGACCAGCAATTGCCAAAAGAAAATTCATGGCGCTGTGAAAATTCCTTATCTGGTGCATGCCTGCTGCTGGGACTGCATATGAGGAGCACTAAAAGTGACAAATAGATTGTGAAATGCATTTTTAACTTAACCTACTTCATTCTAAGTGAGTGGTTCTCTCATGTCTAATATGCTGGTTGAGCCAACCTAGCAAGGTTCCCCCTTCCCCTCATCAAGCTTAGATGAGACGGTCCAATATATTGTCCCATATTGGTCCAACAGATGTGATCAAGTAAAAGCTTTCATAGTATATGTCTTGCAGGCATCAGATTAAGGCCTGTGGCTCTCACAATACTGATGCATTCACACTTCTGATTACCTCATTTCCCAAATGTAATTTGTTTTAAATGTAAACTTCCTTTTATTTATCTTTGGGCGTGCATAATGTATATAACTACATGTCTTCTTATACTTAGTCTGCATTTTAAGGTTAAACTGGTAACTTGATGCACCAGCCCACACTCAGTACTAACAGCCATGTGCTTCCAGAGCATGGGCACACATGCTCCTGTAGCCTTCTGAGTTCTTTCTTTCCTTCTCCAGGGCCCTATCAGGAAGAGCATTGCCAGCAGGTCGAAGGAGGTGATCATGCCCCTCTATTCAGCACTGGTGAGGCCGTATCTGGAGTGCTGTGTCCTGTTCTGCGCTCCTCAGTACAAGAAAGCATGGAGCTCCTGGAGCAGATCCTGTGGAAGCTACAAAGATGATTAAAGGACTGGAGCATCTTTCTTATTAGGAGAGGCTGAGAGAGCTGGGCCTGTGCAGACTTGAGAAGAGGTGACTGAGAGGCAATCTCATCAATATCTGCAAGTATATGAAGGGAGCGGGCCACAAGAATGAAGCCAGGCTCGGATCAGTGGTGCTGGGCAACAGGAAAAGAGGCAATGGGCAGAACTTGATGCACAGGATGTTCCTCCTCAATATGAGAAAAACTGTTGTGAGAGGGACCAGGCACTAGAGCAGGTTGCCCAGAGGGGTTGTGGAGTCTCCCTCCCTGGAGATATTGAAGAACTATCTGGACACAATCCTGCACCATGTGCTCCAGGATGACCCTGCTTAAGCAGGGAGGTTGGACCAAATGCTCTGCTGTGATGTCTTCTAACCTTACCCAGTCTGTGATTTCTGCTCTTTCTTTCACAGCCTCACCAGGTGAGCTTTGTAGCATTAAGTAGCCCCACAAATGGTCATCTCTGGCATGCACTAATTATACACCCGTTGTTTCACAATTTACACAATCCAATTCAAGCTCTTGCTGGGACCACTGCAAGCAAAATTCACGTATGAACAGACTGGTTATTTTCATACCCGTCAGCTTTCATTCTTTGTGTTGGCCAACATGCCTGCTACATAAATAATCATGGTTTAAGAATAGAGCTAAATTCTAGTCCTCTGTTTGACATACCGAACTAGCTGTGAATATTCTCAGCTCAGCTTTTTAGAGCAGTTTGTAAACAGCACAAAAAACAGATGTGACTCAAAGAACACTCTCATGTAAATATAAAAAGTCATAATTCACAGTACAATGTGAAGTCTCAATGATTCACACCAATTTGAGCTTTCCACTTCAACGACAACAACTCTGACCTGACAAATACTACTGTGTAAATTTGTATAAAATTGAGTACATTACAGGGTCTCATAATCATAGTCACATAATAATAATAGCAGTGGACTTTTCCCTGGAGCCCAGTACATACGCAGAGATTCTCTAAATGTAGGTGTGCGTAGGCACTACTGAAAGCCAGCAGGATTTCCATGGCTAAATCCCTAAGACATGCTGGAATCAATCCCCTGCAATTACTAATTCAGGTACAATATACAGTTATTCACATTAGATTTTAATACCGATAAAACAATAGGCTTCATTTGGACTGATCCTGAATCACACCTGCCTACATACCTTGCCAGTGAGGTAACACAAGTTGTTAAAGTCATCTCTAATGGGAGAGGGAACATCTGAGTCTGGCTGTGGCTGTTTATTATCTTTGCTTCTATTCTCTTGGGCTTTTTCTCTCTGTGTTCAGCATCTCCCATTCTCAAGATAAGTTTTTCATGTGTATTTTGATATACAGTGTTTTTCTTCTTGGCCACAAACTCTTTTTGTCTTTGCATCACCAGGCTGAATTCAGAAGGAATTAGTGATTTAGTTGCTTCCCTCTCCGAGTTGTATTTATGATAATGATGACAGCATTTGGGTTAACTCCTTCTTGTTTTCTGATAGAACTGAATCAAAATTAGATGTGTTTGTTAGCCAGACACTAGGGAAGTTTTTGGAGTTAAAGGTACATCTCTGGTAGCAGAACACTGTCAAGTACAGAACAGACATAGTCACACAATCCCTATAACTCTCCACCCATCCCCATCCAGACTTACTCTCCCTCATTTTCCCAAACATGTGGTGAGGTGCTATCCTGGACAGTCTTGCAGAGCCCACAGATGAGCAGTATTCATTACATTAGAACATCTCTATCCATTACAGTGCAATATCCATCAGTGAAGGTGCAAATCATTCATATATTACATGAGGCAATATTGTGCCTGCATTATGGAAAGGGAGAGCTCCTGAGGCAAACATCAAGTGTTGGAGGAGAAACCCAGCAGGAGACTGCACGTGAGGTCTTCTCCCTGTGAGCCCCTGAGAGATGACAGACATGGATACAGCACAGTGCTGCAGATGGGCTACACAAAGAGATGTGTCCTGGTCAGCAGCTGCTGGACACACTGCTCGCTGCTAAGTATTGGATTCCAGTGAATAAAACGGTCACTGTTTCACTCCACAAATGTGAGGAACAAGTGCAGTAGAGTCCAGGTGTATGGATGCACTGCACTGACATTGAACCAGCTTTGAAACTGTTTTCAGTATTCAAACAAACAATAAAAATAAAACTGATTTTAGTAAAATATTATCTTAATATTTGACCCAGAGCCCCAAAAATATAAGCCATGTGAAGATCAAATCCTCAGTGTTCAGCTCCCTCACAACTGGAAAAAAGTAAGGTTTAATTATTTTATGGCTGGAAGATAAATAATAGTCCCTGTAGGAAACTACAAGTATTATTGCAAAAGATTAGCCTTATTTGGCTTTGTTTTCTTTTACACAGGGTAATATAGTTGCTGAATCATTATTAATAACTGCTTATGTCACAGTAATGCCTTAAGCAACCCTCCTGGACAAATACTAAAAAGGATAAATCCTAAGCAATAGCTCCAGCAGAACAAGGGAGATTTTGTTTTCCCTGAACCTGGAGCATCTTGCACCTGCACTTGGGCTGCTCCCCAAATTGCCAGTGCCACCCATGTGTGTGATACATGGGGTGCTACTGAGCAAGTGGTACTACCTTCCTTTCTTCTGCTGTGGAAACTCAATCACCCCTCAGCTCCTTAACTCCCCAAGAGACCTGTCAAGGAAAATAAAACAAGCCTGGCATGCACTCAGCTATGATAGTTAATCTGAATAGTTCCCTAGCTTTGGTATCAGGCACCATGCAGCTCCCACTCACCTCAGTAGGAGGGAACTGGCCCTGTGCATTGCCCAATTTATCAACATGATACATGAAGTCTATCTGGAAGATAAACAAGGGGACATATTGTGGTGACATACGAACTCTTTTCAAGTTCTGCATCCTAGGAGATAGATTACATGATGCACATGTGCAGTATGCCTTTTCCAGCTTGTGCTTCTGAGCTGAACTGTGATGTCCTTCCTGAAGACAAGCTGCATTTTATCTCACAGATAAAACTGGCTACTCTTTTAGGATGAGCCTCTCAGAATTCAGTTCTCAGGTACTTGACAAGTGGCTAATGAGAAGAAATTCATAACCCTTTACCTGATGAGATTTTGTGTTGTCTTTCTATTTGGGGAGAGGTGAAGTAGTAATTTCCATTCAGAGAAAGGCAAAGGAGCAAGCCTTCTGATGTAAAACCATCACAGTCCCTGCCTGCCTCCTACCAAAGCTGTTTGCAAAGGCAAATCCACCTCAATTCCATGCTTCCCCTCTAATTCACCATCACTTTACAGAGAAGAAAGAGCAGACAACACACAGTAATTTTTAAAAGGCATTAGGAGTAATATTGTGACAAACAAGTCAGCAGCATTTCAACACCTCCAAACACAGACCGGCAGAACTGCGCCTGTCAAATCACAGCTACAGAACAATTTCTGGACTCACCATCCTCAGTGTAAAGTACGAAGGTGGGAAATCTCCAGGAACCCGAAAGGCACATAAAGACAGCCTCCCTTCTCCCAGCCAAATTGATCTGGAGACCTTTTCACTTCTTATGCCTTCAAAAACTTCCCCTCCAAATGTAGTGGACGTTAGAGTTATTATGAAATCTGCTACACCTGGACTGCACTATTGCTGAAAACTGATTATCTGAAGATAGTAATCTTTTAATAATATCTTTTCAAATTTTCTGTTCTCCTCTTGTCACTGATATGTTGTCATATGCTCAAAATTCATTATAAGCATTGATGCTAAGCTTGTGTCACTGGGCTGAAGAAAACAGGTTAGCATGGGAGTTTTAAAGAAATCAGTCACAAAAAACAGCCCTCTTAAAGTCAAATATATTAATATATGGGGAATATATATAATCCAGATAGCTACCTTAACAAAGAGATTGGCACTGGATATACACTTAGACTGTGTTGAAGTACAATTTAAAATGCTAGGATTAAGATCCAGCTTTTTGCCATCACACCAGTTATTCTGAGGCTACATGAACTTGTATTTTACCTGGTCAGTCTCGGGAACAGGCAAAAGTCCATGTTCTGAGACTCTCAACTCACATCAATTCTTTCGTCAGGTTGTTTACAGCTCCCTTGCATTCTTGCTGCCCTAATGCTGGGGCCTCTCTAGGTAGGCTATTTGGGCTGTTGGCTCAGAGTTGCTCAGACAATGGATCAGCCTCATGCTATCACCAGGTACAGGGCTTCCAGACCTGTCCATGTGGAATATCCTTGTGCCCTAAATCATATAATTCAGCCCTTGGGATCTTAGCTCCTCAATGGTAGCCATTGGGGTAGCCCTAGGGTAACCCAGTGGCTACCAGGTTGGTACCCGAGTTTGGCTCTACAGAGGTCCAAGGGAAAAGTAAAATGTATTGGTAATGACCTATCTCTGCGCCAGCTGCATCTATGTTATGCTACAGCTTCACAAATGTGAGCAAACTAGAGATCTTTTTCCAACTAGAGGTCTTGGGCATGGCCCAGCCCTGATGCATACATAGTCAAGATCTGAACAGGATGGCCATATCCTAACTGCTTTTTAGGGATAATTCTTGTTACATATTCCGACCCCATCCATCTCCAGGTGACATACGTGCTGGTTAAATCCATTGCAGGGACTTGCTGGCAGTTTATGTGTGGACAATCAGATATCAGTGCTTGAACATACATTGCTAACCCAGGTTAGATATAGCTTCTTCAGGAGAGATGAACTCAAGATACCCACTGTTGTCCTGGGCTGTCAGCATGAAGTCTCACTGGGGCCTGTTCTACTCAGCGTTCCAGGAGCAAGAATTTGGGTCCACTTTTCATCCTAAACACACCCACACATGGTGCTCAGGAAAGCCTGGGTGGCATTCAACACTGTGGTGGGTAAACCAAGACTTGGAAAGTGACTTGAACTAGGACTGACTAAGGTGCTGTATTTTAAAGTCTGTATCAAGACTCTCCAAAAGAAGGAAAAGTAATGGGCTCTTCACATAATAGCAATAGACATCAGAGCAGCCTAAAGGATTAAGGAAACAGAAGGCACAGCTTTGTCTCTTTGATACTCAGTTTCCATGCAGACTTTTAAATCAGGCTCCCCAAAATCCAAACACACTGCCCTCTGCACAGTACCACAATATGCACAAAAAGGAATATGCAATTTGGAGAGACAATATTAGGTTGGAAAATTTTGGACTATTTCTCTTATAGACACAATTGGTGCCAGTTTTGTGTATCTTTCTACCTGCACGAACACAATAATTACCAGACTACAGCATTCTGCAGTAATGATCATTAACTGCAGTAGCAATATTGCAGACTCTAGGGCCTTATTGTAATCTTCCTCATTTCAGTGTTAAACTACTCTAACTTCATTAGCTTCACTGGAGATACTCCACTTTACACCTACATAATTGAGAGCAGAATCAAGCCTCCAGTGCTGTGGAAAATACTGGGTAGTGCAGCACTTTTCAAATAAAATGTAATTAACATGAAATTCTAGATCCATATTGCAATTTGCAGAATGATCACTGTGGGTGCAACAAGACTTCCAACTCCCTCTCTCGTCTTAATTTAGTTAGAAATAGGGCTGCTTGTGCAATATTTTCTCCATAGCAGCAAACAGAGGCATATTTCTTTTTCTTTTCCTATTGTTATTTTTTTCTCTTTATAAATCTTTGTCAACAAAGGATTACTAGCTCACCTGAGAGAGGCAGTTAAAGTCAGATACTTGCCCGTAATTAGGGAAACTTGGAATCCTTGACAGTGAACACCTGGCTTCTCATTACTACCTGAATTTTATACTTCCAAGTGTTAATCTCTCCTCAGGGTTTGCCTTGGAGTTTCATTCTGGTATTCAATGAAACCATCAGGTTTTCCAGGCACTGACACCTTTGAAATGTTTTCCACATGGGAACCAATATGAAACATGTGTGATTATTACTGATTTCACTGTGTTGATTTCTATTATGGTAGCACCCTGGAAAACTAGTACAGACAGCAGTAATAAAATCTTTCATTGAATAACTTTATACAGCAGGAAGAGTTGTGTTTAAAGGGGTTGGTTTGACGGGGGGGCGGGAGGGGTATTGCTATGATGAATGGTGTTATCATGATTATAACTTGGTCGTAAGGATTCTGAGAACTTGCACATTTTTCAGCCTTGAAAGTAAGTTCTATCAGCACTTCTTTCCTCTTAAAAGCCATCACTGCTGCCATTCCTCATAGCTCTAGATGAGATACGTGGGCTAGATGGAACCTGGGAGCAAGCTGATTGTGAACTCCCAGCTAACACTACAGGGCTATAGTTCAGGCAGATTACTGTAATTTCCTTTACTTTACTGAGTGCAGAATTTTCTTCCCAGCCTTTACCAGCCTTATGCGCAGGAAGGTATTCTTGTTCCTACAAGACCAAATGTGGTGGTAACTTTTTACTTTTTAGTCCAGACACTGGAAAACCCAGGCAAAAGGATATCTTTGGGGCTTATCTTTTGTTAACCAGAAAGGCTTACTATCCTGTGTCCAAATAAGCATTGTTTAAATCACTCCAGACCCAAATACTGCAGGGCAACAGAAGTAATAAGTCAAAATCCTCTGAAATTAAAACACCAAAGTAAGAGTTTCCATGGAACTGAAGCTCACTCAGAAACATGAAAACAAATGACTTTTACACAATAGTGCATTTGGTTTTAGAAAGCCTTTAGAAAGCACCAGGTGCAAATGAGAAGAAAACCACCCGGGTTATCTTTCCTTGATCAAGTCCAAGCCCTGATGCCCTTGACAATTTTTAAAGTTTTCAGAGAAGTCAGGTAGAGTAGACTTACTGGAGTAAGTAGCATGCTCAGTGAAAGAAAATATGTAAAACTTATTGAGATCTGAAGCAGAAAAGAAAAAGGAAGAAGAGCAGTGGAAGATTTTTTGACTGATCTAAGCCTGAGCATCTGAGTTAATAGTATTTAACTGATAAAAGAACAGTGATCATGGAGTCTCAGAAGAAAAACACAGAAGGAAACTGAGAAACCCCAAGTTAACCTATGGTGAGCTTTATACATGAAATGAATTAAGAATGCAAAATATAATTAAAACATCAAAAAATCAAAAGTGCTGATCAAAGTAGTCTGTGTCTTGAAGTTCAGTAATAAAAAGTGGAAAACTCCTTTGAACTACAAGGTTCAACTCAGATTCTGATGTATAATGTGTCAAAGATGCTAAAAATGAGCATCAATATATTTCAGTAGCACAAGAGAGCTTGCTCTTCCCAAAAAACCACAGGAAATTTCATGTGCCTATTTGCCAAAACTGAGTTTCATTCAAAAGCAACCAGAGCCCAGTTCTTATCACTGCCAAAGGACACCTGAAATTTTTTTCGCTGGAAAATAAGATTTTTTTTCTTTAGTTGGATAATTGGAGTTCTGGATACAGGCCTGGGAGACACCGCTGCATATACTTTGAAGGAGACTACATAACCTTGTTATCAGAACTGGACTGCAAGCACATTTCCCCAGACCTTTAGTGAGGTCCTAGATGCATGGCATTTCCCAAATTCCTCGGGGATATCCAATAATCTTACCAGTCCCCTGGTTGTTTGTGGAGCAGCTACAGAGTACTGATTCCTACTCAGCTGAGCTCATGTTAAAAAAATAAATATATCTTCATAAATATACGCTCCAGATTATTCAGAAAAGAAAAATAAAATAAACCAAAACCAAACAAACAGACAAACAAATAAAGCCTCAGACCTGTACCATAGGAACAATGTACATTTTGTACCTATATTTGTAAGTAATGAAAGGGAAAGTTTGACTTAGATGCTTCTTCCCTTACCACTTTTTCAGTCTCCATTGACTGTTTCAATTCCTGCATTAATCCCCTTCTCCTCAATTCCCTACAGTCTGTTTTCTCTCTCTGTTATAATACCCTTCCTCTCTCTGTGTTTGATTTTATGCAAATTTGAGTTGTCTGGGGTGATGATTATAGAACTCAGAGTAATACAACAGTCTTGTGCTAGGGTTTTAGACTCAAAACAGAGGATCACTACCTGCTCTGCTGGAAGAATTTCTGGGCACTCAGTGTACCTTATACAATTCTTCAGATCTTACTATTTCTGTTCAAGTTATGTCTGTCAGGAATGAATTGCCTCACAAGGCTTCAGGGCAGATTCGTGCAACAGTCCACAATCTCTGGGATTGGTGTCTTGCATCACAGACATGTGCCCAGTCACAAGAATGACATAATGCCAGCTTTCCCACACTCAATCTTCATATATTTAGTTGTATGTGCATATGGATAGTGGCATATGTCATTTGATACTTCTGCAAGTTCCACTTTTTCTGACATCAGCTTCTCTCATTATAGGGACCTTAGTTCTCAGTTCTCTGTTACAAAACCTCGATAGATTAGGTCACGAAATACGTTGTGGTGGTGTCTTCTGTGAATAGTTGGTGACTTTGTCCCAGTAAAACTGACAAACTGTCACGAATTACAAGGCAAATTGCTGGGCTGTGAAATTCTATGAATTCAACTCATGAGTTTTCACAAGATAAGGAACTCTGAGGAAATGTGATCTTAACAGCCATGATTTTACCAACTTTGGCTCAGCAGATTGACTAACTAACCTGTTTTAACTGCCTGCCAAGAGGAAAGACACATACAAAAAAAATCGCAGAAGGATTTTAGAGACATACACAAAAGCAATGAAGGAGAAGGGTCAAAAAACTCATAGGACAAAGCAATATGTACATTCATGTGATGAGGAGGATCTGACTTAGCTAATGGATCAGTCCTAGATGTGGAATCACTGTCTCATTCAGAAAACAGCATGAGAAATATCTAAAAAGAAGCAAAAAGAGTACTTACTTCTAGCCTAACCGATGTACCAGGGAAACATGCAAAAAAAGGCAAAGAAATGTATTTAGGGTTTATCATATTTATCTTGTGCTAATAAGTAAGGAGTAAAAGAAAACCTCAACAGAGACCTCTGAGATAGTATTAATAAATATATCCATGCCACCCTGTATACTTGAAATTTAAAACAGTGTGCTCACATATTGCCAATAGTGATTCCTAGGAAAACATGTTTAAATTTGTGAAGTCTAAAGAGTTGGTGTTTTGTTTAGTGGAGGGAACAAAAAAAATCTTGTTTTGGATGAGAACAAATGTTTCATTTTGTGTTTTCCAATTTAGTAAACAACAAAATATACTTCATTTCTAGCATCTCTTGTGAGTCAGGCATATACACAGGAAAACAAAAAACTTAGATTTATGTTTTCTGTTACACTGGAGAAACCCAGGGGGAAACTCTGTTTGACAGGCAAAGAAAGAAAACAGAGAGGAAAGAATTCTTATTTCAAAATCTCTAACTGGATTAAAGTGACAGGGAACAAATGACTACAAGCCTCAGAAGCTAAGGACTTCCATCTCTAGGTGTGCTGGTGTTTCTATTATAAGCCCCCACTTCAAATATAACTACAGAGACGAAATTGATTTTCTGGTTTTATGACCTTTTTAAAGGCACATTAATGTTCTACATAACTGAGTATTTGCACAGTACTTTATTATGTGAAATACCATTAATTTCAATGGGAGTTTGTGTAGTATGGTAACGATGTCATTAAACAGTGCTGTTAAACTCATTGGGCTGTATACCATCCTGAATTACACCTGGACACCTCTTCCCCTGAGCAGCACGGCCTCTCCCACACCTCTGTACCTGAGCCATACAGTGTGCCCCTGTTTCCCCTGGCTAGCAGAGGCCAAAGACCAAAGCTCTGCAGCTGCAGCTAATGACTAACAGGACGTTTTGAGATATGGCGCATGTTATATCCATTTGCACAAGAGTAAGATTTGTCCAAAAGACACTTACAGACCTTTACTGTGTGGCTATGCCAAGAGTTGGAATGGCTTCATGTATCACTCTATCCTAAACTGTCCCAGGTTTACTCTCACAATACCTCTGTGAAGAAGAAAAAGAGCAATTTAATTCCCTGGAGTTAGACTGATGTACGCACTGAAGATATGATCTGCACACAGCAAATTCCTCCAGCACCCTGAACCTTGAGCAGCATCCTGGCTAGAGACTGCTTCACAGACCTGTTACTGCTGCAATCAGTAAGAACATCAGTATATGGCACATTTTATAGGTGTTATTTCCATTTTAATCCATGGATAATAACTTGTATGTTCAAGAATTTGCAAGACTTCGTCCCTTTAATGTTGAGGCATTACATTGCATGTTCAGGAAATGCTTGGAATAGGGAAGGTGAGTAAACTGCACAATCTTTGAACTAGCTCAAGGAAGCACTGTGCTCAGCATCATCACTCTAAAGTATTGTCAAAGCTCTTTCCTGTGTGCACCAAGCTGAAGGAAGAAGATTTGTTTACCTTACTATCCTATGCATGCTAGTTGCCTTGAAGAGAGAGAAGATGATGCACAGATAGATTTGGGAATGAGAGGCTGGAATGCAACCATGCAGGAGGGGATCTGAGGCTTTTGATTGATAATAAATTCGCTTTGAGTCAACAATGTGCAGTCAAAAGGACAAACAATGTACTTGGAGTGCACTGAGCATGATGTAGCTAAATGGTCTAAAGTGATTGTCCCCTTATACTCAGCATTGGTGAGGCCTCATCTTGAGTACTGTGTATGGTTTTGGGCTTCACAATATCAGAAGGATATAAAAATTTTAGAAAGCACCCAAAGGAGGGCAACAAAGATGGAGAAAGGACAGTTGGACATGACTTATGAGGATTGGCTGAGGATGCTAGGTTTGCTCATTTTAGAAAAGAGGAAACCGAGCAGTCACTACATTGCTGTCTGCAACCCCCTCAAGGTGGGGAACAGAGAGGGAGATGCTGATCTCTTTTACCTAGTGTCTGGTGATAGAACACAAGTGAATGGCTTAAAGCTGCATCAGATGAAGCTTGGACTGGATATGAGGAAAAGGTTCTTCCCTGAGAGGGAGATCAAACACTGAAAGAAACTTCCCAGAGAATGGGTTATGACCTCAGGCCCATTCGATAGTCAAGCAGCATTCGAACAATGCACTTCGACACCTGATTTAACTTTCAAGTTTCCCTGTGTGGAATGAAGAATTGGACTCAATGATCCTTGTGAGTCCCTTCCAATTCTGGATATTTTTATAAATTTATAAAAATACAGCCCCATCCTCAGCTTTCCACTTGATCTAGAGGCAACATGCCAGAACGGACCAGAAACCAACAAGGGCCTTGTATGAAGAAAGCTCTCACTTTCCATTGTCACGTCATGGCTTGTAGCCCAAATCATCTCTCTGACTTTAACCTCTGTCATCTTCTCTCTGTCCCAGTAATGGGTTTTTTTCTTTACAATGGTTTCTTTCTGTCCCATTGAAGTCAATGAGAAATAAGATCAAGTTCTTTATTTTTCTTTTTTTTTTTTTTTTGGTATCTAATTTGGATTGTAGTTTTATTGATTGACAACTCCACTACAACTGCATTGAATTGCTGCCCAACTCAGTAATCTACTTTGGTGTCTTAATTAACTAGAGTCAAATTTGAATTGAATTGCTTTTCTTGGAGATCTTTTAGGATGGTTGTCAATCCAAAGGTAAAGACTTTTATAAAATTGCTGCTGCTTTTTATTTTGTGCAATTGCTTTAGATAAAGATATTTTTCTTCATCTCTTACCTCTCAGTACTTGCATTTTCTTATTTCACATTTCCTTCTATTTCCTTTTTCCATTTTTAATGTATTCTTTTCTCCCTCTTATTTTTTTAATTAGCTTTCTATTTGAATTTAATTATTTTTTCTCTTTCAGCTAACTCCTGTCTTACACAGAGCACTATCTCACCACCCCCTTCAATAAAGCTCTGTCTCTCAGCTTCACCTGCCTCTTTGAATTCTCAACTAATTTATTTTTTTGCTTTTCTAATCCCCTTCCCCCCAATAATTCTTTTTAACTCATGAGTTTCCGTTTCAGCCACAGAGCCTAGGCTTCTCCCCTTTTTCTTCCTTTACATCAATGCAATACTGTGGGTCCCCAATGAGCATTACCAGATCGGTACCCTTCTGGTGTAGAGAAGAGTCAGTCCCACGAAGCAAATCCAGTTAAGAAAACTGAGATGTTTCCTTTTGAATACACTGGGAAGAAACTATTCAAAGCATGACAGATAATAGGAAAAATTTTCACATTTCTGATCCCATGAAGGGGTAAGAGTATTGCAATAAGCAGATAATAAATATTCCTGGTCTTTATCCATTCCCTACCAACATTTCTCTTCCCACTCGTCTTCTTTCTACAAAGTTCACATATGATGTCTCTTGTGGACGCAGATTCTGATCTTGTTTTTACTGCTTTTACACTGCCTCCACTGTGTTAATTTCTGTTCATTTCTCTTGAGTTATTCAAGCGTTAGCAAGAGCAGACTCAGGCTCTCTGTTGGGCTGGGATTGTCTCTTTTTTTTTTTTTTCTTTTACTTTTTAAATTTGATGTCCCAGCTGATCTTAAACAGATGGCTTTTTTCATTTCAGGAGTAGCTTAAGTCTGCACTCTCCAACATATAGCAGTTATCAGTTAATGAGATGACTTGTACCCTTGTCCACACTTGCATCACTACGGCTGCTTAAATGAGCTGGTGTGCTGCAACTGAGGATTAAACCATCTCTTTCAATCCTGCATGCACTGCAGCACAGGCTACTCACTCCAGCAACCACAGAAGCGATTGCAGTCCTGGGAAACCAAGAGGAGCAGAAACCCTTATGCATTAAAGGTAAAGCAACTTATGCATTAAAGGTAAAGCAGTAGAAAAATGAAAAGAGGAACATATACTCTCCCTGCTGTTCAGATGCTGCTGAAATCCCCTACCATTTTCTTTTCAATTACATAATTTTTTTGTGTATTTTCACATCCTTTTTTAATCCACCCACCCATGCTTCATTTTTGTAAGCTGGACTGTGAACCTGCCAGAGTTAAAAAGGGTACCCCAAAAAGTGTGTCTGTAGACTACACCACTCCAAAGCCATGTACACCAAGTACAGGAAACATCGTCTAGAAAGAGAAGAAAATTCCTAATGTTGGATTACAATCTGTGAGTTCATGCTTCCACAGTGAGGTAAAAACTCTAGTACCCTGAAGTTCAAATAAGTTACTTTTGTAATAATGGTACATTTGTTGACACCAGAAGGAGCTCACAAATTTTGGCAAAATAGTTAGAGGTTTTAATCCAAGTGTTGGTCCCACCCTGAAGGATACTCACCTATAAATTACTACCTGTCCACTAAAACTGGGGAGCTGAAGATAATTACACACATCTTTTGATTGTTATTTATTACAGAAACACCACAACTTAACTATTTTTGCCCTAGGGCTAACTAGGTTTATATGTACCCTCTCCTTTCTATGCAGACCACAGTAAACAGAGATGCTTTAAGGAAGGCTTGGAAACTGGTGTCCATTTATCAGTACAAAAGTATAATTTGTTCAGAGAACCTAAATTAATTGCTCCATTTCCCTGTTACAGAGATAAAATTAATAATGTTTCTTCATATGAAGAAGGCAACATTTGCACTGATGTAATTATACTTGCCAAAATAAGAAAAATCCTCAGTGGATGAATATTTTTTCTGTCATATGCTATTACTCCCTTCTCTGAAAAAATTCTGGATTAGACTTCTTTGAGTTATTGAAGTAGAGAGCTAAGGCACCATTCTTATAAGCAGCTTTATGTACTATGAAGACTCTGCAAGATCCCAGCACAGCTCTAAGCACTATGCAGACACCTACAGAAAGACAAATCCATATATCCACTCAACCCTGAATGATATTTATAGCAATGCAAAATGAATGTATTATACTATCATTCTGGTTTGATGGTAACTGAGGTCCATCAGTCAATTAATTTTGTGCAGCACTAAAATAGTGCTGAAGGGACACAACAGCCTCTGCCCTGGCGGCTCCATGACTACTTTCCCATCCTTTCCTTGTTACACTTGTGTGAGCTCTACACACAGACAGCAACACTTCAGACACAGAAAGGATTCAAAATAAAATACACCAAAACAAAAAATCCATTGTGTACTTTCCGATTAATTTTTGAGTGCACCTGAAGCAATTACAAGAGTAGTACTGGTATTCTTCATAGAGCCTGTCCCTCAATGTGCACCATAATTAAAGGAAACTTGGACCCCAACAGACATGGTCTCTAAAGATTTGAGAGATTGGCAAGGGAGGGGGGGAGCAGGGAGACAAGGAAGGTCATTAAACATAGCCAAAGCACCTCTGTATGCCCCTCTCAGCACACAGCAATGCAAATATGCAGTCTGAAAATTAACACAGTTAGGAAGGAAACATCCCACAGGGAGAATCAATACCCAGTAAAGGATAATGGGAACCCTGTGCAAGCAGCTGTGATCTGCCCTCTGAACATTAGCACCTGTCGAGGATGGCAATCAATGCTGGTCCATGGGCAGCTCTCCTTACAGCTCAGTTCACAGTGATCGTTAGCTGGAACCAATGTGGTGGCACCCCATGCTGCCAAATGGTGTCCCTTTCTTCCTAAATGCAGACAAACAATGACTTCCCCAAATAATTGGCACTGCTCTTTTTAATCTTCTGATTTGGCTTTTTGCAGTATACAAGGAGGATCCATAGAATCCACAACTAGAAATTAAGTTATTCAGCTTAATTTCAGAACATGTTCTGCCATAGAGTCAAGGCATGACAGGCACTTCAATTCAGCTACAGCAAGGAATTTGGGTTAAACCATTTCCATCAGGGTCATGTTTGGCTTGTACTTTATCATTATTAGTCATGAACCTTATTTATTACTCTTTCAAGAACAGCAGAAGAGCTGAACTGCAGCTGCTTCAAGTAGGTTGGTATTTGTATTTTCTCCACAGGACAGAGAAATGTTGCAGGCAGAGACCTTTATGTCTCAATTGCATCACTGTAGACCTCCCTTGTCACAGCCTTTGTGTATGTCTCCACACAATCACACCGGAATATAGTAAAAAGCGCAAAAATGGATATAAGCAAAGAATCATGTCTTTCATGGGGTCCATTGGGCAGGATGAGGAAATAGCCTGATGTAGCCAGCAACAGGTCCTGAGAACATTTCTTTCACTCAGAAGGACCTTCTTGTCTCTAGTACTAGTAATAACAAACAATATCAAATCTGCAGACTTTTTTTGAAATTTTAAGCATGTCATTTTGACCCATGACTGTATGACTCCTCCCAAAAGTCTCCAAATTCTGTTGTACTTCAGCGTCCTGAGATAGCGTGAAACACACGCAGTAAACTGAACTCTAAGGAAATCAAAGCCTCATTCCTCTAAATGCCATGTGACTATTCACATGCTCAAAACTAGAAGTGTGCTTCATTAGACCAGGGTCTGTGAATCCTCTTTAAATACTAAAAGCCAGAAAAATGTCTCCAGTAGTTCGCAGGAAATCATAATAGCCACCAAAAATTACTCCAGATCTTGTGGTTACCAGTCCCTCGCACTCAACATAATAATATCCTGTTTCCCGCTAGAGAACCCAGTAGCATTAACAAACAGAGAAATGCAGATTGAGCTTACTGAGATGCCAGCAAGGGCGCTGAAAGGTAGACAGCTGAGCAGTGTACTGGAAAATGACCAGATATATTTAAACTGGCACGATCCAGTTAACTATATTCTGAACTGATGCCAAAAGTTCAGGGGCATTGTGAGCACATCTTACATAAGGGACACACGTTTCTGTCATCTACTCCTGCTACTGAGCGCAGCTGAGTGGAGAGTAGGGAGCAGAGGGCAGAGGATATCCTAGATTGTTCTTTCAAACTTGACACAGATTTCCATTTTGTCACGTTCTTAGCATGTGTGTTTATTTTCCTTGAATATTCAAGCATTTGGTGCTTTACAGTTGCCAGAGCTTATGAAAAGTGCATATTTAGCTCAAAGAGTTCCCAGATGTGAATTTCAAAATGACACTGTGTTGATTAGCTATAGAAGGCAGCCAGTCAAAGAGCAGAAGCAACAACATGTGACTTGGCATTCCCCAGCCAGCCAGAAAATAGTCACCCATTTAATTTTTCATCAATTTTCCAAAATCTGGGAATACAGCAAAAGTTAAATGCAGGAACAAATGTTTCTGTTTTCTAATCTCTACTTAATGTTTTACTTTATCATCTCTACTATTCTGCCCCCTCCTTTTGGGAAGGGGTCTTGAGAAAGCCTGTCGGGTCTTTGGGAAACAGTTTCCAGGAGTTAAAGGTTCCTCCTTAACTCAAGTTATCCCACTATGAAGACACCTGGGGCTCTGCCCCACCTCTGGGGGGAAAAAAAAAATTTACAGTGAAATGCCTTTATTTTCTCTAAATGTTATGCATTGTTTGCAGCTGATCATTCATCATCACAGCTCCCCCCTATGAATGATTCATGAGGGGACAGCTGCTCCCAGGGCCTCGGCTTCTGAGCTGCACCTATCAGAGGAGGCTTCCCCAGGCTGGTTATGCCAGAAGCTGAGCACCTGAGAAGAGCTAATGCTTCTTCAGTTCAAAGAGCTTAATTTTTTCCAGTGAAGGCAAGGCTACAATGCATCCTAACAGTGCAATTAAAGGGTAAGGAATAGGTAAGTGGGTTACACAGAGAAATAAAAAAGGTTTCTAACTGTGCAGTAAGCCAGACTTTAAGCAGAGGTAGTATTAGTCTGATCCACTGGAAACACTGGGATTAAATATCCTGTAGAAGATTCTTCTAGCTTCTGCAAAATGCATGCATAAAACACTAAAAGCTGAATTAAAGTGTTGACGTGTTCTGCAGATACTGTTTGGTTTGTGTCTTATTTTTCAAGAAAAGGACAGTATTTAAACTGTAGGCACTGCAAAGGACACAGTAAAGCCAGGTTTTATATCCACTCCTGGTTTGCTTCTGAGTCTTGTCTTTGTATAACAAGCTGTATGTCTCACACTTTCATGAACATCATGCATAGCACTTTCTACTGCAGACAGAACTAAACTTCTCCTAATGAGTCTTTCCATCTTTAAATTAATGGTGATATAAAAACAATATCCTCCCTCTCTCTTTACTATTATCTCAACTGAAGAAGAAAGGCTTAAGATAGAATTTTTAAAATCTACTCAAAAATCACAGTACGTAATAGTACAGTAATTGCTATTATAATAATATCAGCTATTTTTTTAACGCAGTTGCAATGTCACCATAAGAAAACAGGAAACTGGCAGTAGAACTGAAGTGGCAAACATTTTATACACTGTATGTAACGATGCACAAATCAGGAATATATACCTTCTTCTCCTTTGTGTCCTTGCCTTTAAAAAAAAGAAAAAAAAAAAAGGATAAATTACTTCCAGGATTTTAGTCTGCTAGTAATTTTAGGAAAGCCCTAGACCCCAACAACTGCACTGAAAAAAGACTGGTGCAACTATTTCAAACTCTACAAAAAAAAAAAGAAAAAAGAAAAGAAAAAGATTGGATTGCCAAAATCTGATGCCATTTCTAATAAACAGCACAGATGTTTAAAATACAGAGAAAATGCTACTTAGAATTTGGGGTTTGAACTCTTTGAATCCACTTTGATTGAAAAAAGCATCATGCACTGTTATTTCAAAATAATAGTTCCTAGCTGGAAGGCTTCTAAATCTGCAGCCCAAGTTTGGAATTAACATGTCACTTCCTTATTTAAGGAAGAGTAGTTAACACCAACGCAGAATGGGATTAACTAATTTTTTTTTAACCATACAGCTTTTGTGTAGGTGTTCTTTATCCAATTTGGCTACTGTTTTCTCTCAGCCTCATTCTGACCTTTTACTCATACCACCACAGTCAGTCTACAAAGTATTGAAGGTTATATATACCGCAACTATTTTTTATACAGAAGTGGGCAAGGGAAACTCAGTTATTTGCATATGCAGGAGGGCAATTTAAAATAGAATGAATTTCAGATGCAGTGCTGGAATTCTTTACCATGTCTTCATAAGAGATGTACAAACCACTTACTCTGCAGAGAACAAGGTTACAAGTCACACATCATACATACACTGGAATTACATGGTTTGTGGTAGACCTCTCTGACAGAGCCAAATTCTGTTCTCAATCTCCGGAGACAATGGGCTTGTGTTGACATAAAGTTGCAGAATTTGACTTTAAATCAGTAAGCAGACACACCAGACAAAAAACAACAGGCCTCTGCAGACATATGTCATTGATCAGATATTACTTGCACATGGAATTTTTTTTTTAGTTACAGAAGAAAACTCTTTTTTGTCTCCAGAAAGACCAATACTATGTCTAGGCAGTCAAATATTAAGTAGCTCCCTGAAAGCAGCAATGGTCACCTTCGCTGTAAGGGAAGAGAACCATGGGAGCGTTTCCCAGGGAAGAGTCAATGTGTTCAGCCGCTTTTTTTCCCCATTAACAACAGGTAGTGCAGTTCAAATTCATCATCACAGGGACATGTGGCACCAACAACACCATACTTGCTTGCAGCTGGCCGCCAGCTGGCTTTGACTCCACTACCTCTCGCTGGGTTCACCTGTGCAGCTAGTTTTTCACCCAGTGAACAGTGCACCCATCTGAGCCTTGAGCTGCCAGTTTCTCCAGGAAAATGCTCTGGGAACTGGTTTCAAAGACTTGACTAAAGTCCACGTAAACATCATCCACAGCCTCCTCCTCATCCACTGATCACCTTGTCATAGAAGGAGATCAGGCTGGTCAAGCAGGAGCTGCCTTTCATAAACTTGTGCTAGCTGGGCCTGATTGGCTGGTTGTCCTGCACATGCCACACGATGGCACTCAGGATGATCTGCTCCACGACATTCCTCAGCACCAAGGTCAGGCTGATGGGCCTGCAGTTCACCATATCCTCCTTCCATCCCCTCTTGTAGACGGACATCGCATTTGCTATGCTCCAGTTAACAGCAACCTCCGCAGATGACCGGGATTGCTTACAAATGACTGAAGGTGAGCACCCCACCAGCTCCCTCTGCACACTTGGGTGGATCCCATTGGGTCTTGTGTGTGTCTCAGTGGTGTAGCATGTTGTTAACTATTTCTACTTGGATTATGGGGTTTCTTTCTGCCCTCCATCCCCGTCTTTCAGATCAGGGGCCTGGTTAACCCTGAGAACAAGTAGTCTAATGTTAGAAACTGAGGCAAAGAAGGCATTATTACCTCAGCTTTTGCCTTATTCTTTGTCACTATGCTTTCTCCTACATCCAAATCCATGGAGATTGTCCTTAGCCCTCCATCTGTTGCTCATGTATTTACAGAAACATTTTTGATCGTTTTTTATGGCAGTAACCAGATTAAGTTCTAGCTGGGCTTCGGCTGTTCTAATTTTCTCCCTGCAAAACCTCACGACATCCTTGTAGTCATCCTGAGCTGCCTGCCCCTTTTTCCAATGATCATAAACCTTTTTTTACCTGAGTTCCAGCTAAAGCTCTCTGTTCAGGCAGGCCAATCTTCTTTCCCACTTTCCCACTTCTTTTGCCATGTGACAATGGCCTGCTCCTGTACCTGTGAGATTTTCTTGAAGAATACCCAGCCTTCCTAGACTCCTTTACTCTTCAGGACTGCTTTCCAAGGGACTTTGTCAACCAGGCTCCTAAACAGGTCAGAGTCTGCCAAGGGGGCAGTTCTGCTGACCACCCCCACCCCCCCTTAATTTTCCAAGAATCAAAAATTTCTATGATTTTGTGATTGTTGTAGCCCAGGTGGCCTCCAACTATCACATCACCCACTAGTCCTTCTCTGTTCACAAACAAAATGTCCATCAGGGCACCTTCCCTAGTTGGTTCACCCACCATCTGTCAGGAAAATTAATGCAATCAGCCCAGTTGTAGACCTCTATACCCACGATTGAACTTTTCTCCAGTGTTCTTGGATGATCTAAGAGAGACTCTACAGGTGTTTCCTCCATTTAAAATTGATGAAGAAGAAGGAAAAAAAATGCTCTGTGTGTAATGGGCAAGAGTGGAAATTCTTTGAACCACTTAGCACAGCAGCATGTTCATAGTGACTTACAAAATATCTGTCGACTTTAAGCATTGTTCTGTGATGCCTAATAAACCTTAGATGTATGACAAAATAAAGAATTGAAGATCAGTTTTTCTTACAGTAATATTCACTACAATTTTCTTTTCAATGCTTACAGTTCAGTTCCCACAATGAGTATTTTCGCATCCTTACTTGAACACAGTAAATATTTGAGAAAGCATTGAAATAATTCATTCAGACAGATGCATATCTCAGAAAAAAATCAGCTGCATGAAGGCCAGAAAGGGAATGATTTTGTAGGTGCTGTCATTCACTACCTAAAACATCACTTATCTTTCTGAAGAACCTGTCCTACAATAATGCCAGGCACTTTTACCATAATATCAACAGGCTTCATGCATATTTTATATCCAGAATGTCATCTCTATGTTCAGTCATTTGCAGAGATGTTTATGTACTCTGGCTCTTTTAAAGGCTACTAATTCCAGCAGAACTAACCCATTGTCCACTAACCTTCTGCCAAGCATCACCATGGGAGAAAAAACCTCACCACTCACTGCAAACAGATGCTGAAACTACTTCAGGTCCACTCTGCCTTCATGAGTGTACTTTCTATATAGTAAGTTGCAAAGAAAACTGTAAAGCAGAGTTTGGACAAAATTACTATCTAAGGTCATTTCAAACCTAAATTTACCTCTAAATCTATCACAGAATGGGTCAGGTTGGAAGGGACCACAGTGGGTCATCTGGTCCAATCTCCCTACTTAAGCAGAGTCATCCCAGAGAACATAGCATAGGATTGTATCCAGATGGTTCTAGAATATCTCCAGTGAGGTGAGGTTTACTCCACAATGTCTCTGGGCAATCTTGTGCTTGGTCACAGTAAAGTTCTTCCTCAAACTGAGGGGCACCTTCCTGTACATCAGTTTCTTCCTGTTGCCTCTTGTACTATTGCTTGGCACCACCAAGAGGAGTCTGGCTCCATCTTCTTAAGACCCTCCCTTCTGCTACTTAAATACATTGATGGGTTCCACTCTCAGTGATCTCTTGGGGCTGAATAGGCCCAGCTCCCTCAGGCTTTCCTCTTAGGAGAGATGCTCCAGTCCCTTAATCGCGTTTGTAGCGTCTGCTGGACGTGCTCCAGGAGCTCCATGTCTCTCTTGTGCTGAGGAGCCCAGAACCTGACACAGCACTCCAGACGTGCCTCACCAGGGCTGAATAGAGGGACATCTGGGCACCTTCCCGAGTTTTTACATGCCCTGTGTTAGTTGTCAATCCTCTATGTACCCCACCCATTTCTCCTCCCCTTTCCAGAAACTTCTCCCTTCCCGGTTACTCCACTGGCCCATTTGAACTTCTCCCCTCCCCAAGCTTCCCCCTATTGGTTTATTGTACCCAACCCCGCCTATGATCTCTCCCTTTTTCCTCACCTATTGGTCTAAGATTGTTCCCACCCCTGAGCCCACCCCCGTTTAAAAACTTGTGTAATCCCCTCAGTCGGAGTCTTCGGTTGCTGGTTTGTCTGAGGATGATAAGTGTTCTTGAGTACTGCACCAGAGTCCCTTCCTTGCTCCCGCCAGCACCTAGCCTGACACCTGCATCAGAGCCTTGCCTCACACGGTGAGGATCAGCACATTTGGGTTTGGGAACGTCCACAGACCCGACGTGGCGAGCCACCGGGCAGCTCTGACAGCGTCAATGTAACACTCACAGCATTGCTGTTTGCAGGAGGAGAGATGTTACTCCTGCCCACCTCCCCAAGATAGATGCACTCACACATTGTAATGAATCACAGATTAACCACTACGTTATTCCAGCAGATTCAAAGGGCTGTTGTAGAGTAGAAGGCTGCGGGGGTGGTTGTCCTGCTGCTAACAGTGCCAAAGAGCTGCCTCATTTCACTTGAGAGAAAGCATTCCAACATTACACCAACAGAAGGGTTTAAAAAGACTCTTTCCCGTGTATGCTGTGCTTGCTATCATGAAAGCAGCTCTCAGACATTAACCATTTCAAGTTATTTCAATTAACAGTCCACTACTTGGTGTGCATGGCCAGGCACTCAAAATCCACAGAATGATTCAAAGTATGCTCACTTCAACAGAGAGACAGGCCCTGACTCCCATCCTGGCTCACATGGGCTGAGGGTCAGGCTCTAAGAGTCTGCACGTGACTGGTAATTTTTAAATTATTACAATGAAAGGAAAGATTGCCTTTTTAATGTCCAAGCACAACAGCTGCAATGTCACTGGGGTTGTGTTCTGAGATGCTCCTAGACTGCAGCCCAAATAAGCATCTTAAATGATACTTTCAAAATATGTAAAGCACTTCTTTTACATGCAATGACAATTCTGTCTGGGCACATTGTCTGTTTGTCCAGCCAGAACAGAATTAGAATTAATGAACCAGATTCTACTCTGATTTGCACAAGATGCAGCAACAGTAAAAACAAGGAAGTTACACTGTGTGTAAATAAGGGGAGACTTGGACTACTTTATTTGTGACAGTGAGCTTACAATTAGATAACACCTTTTAACACCATGGAATCTCCAGGTTCTCTGAAAAGCGATGTGCTACACAAGGCTCTGCTTTATTTACATGCATCTACAGTTTAACAGTTCTTAACCAGCAGCTTCAGAGATTTCATAAAACAATAAAACTTTTTATTAAAGTGACAGATATTTTAGGGAAAGAGACTACAACTACCTGTACAGGAATTTGGACAGTATGCAAGCACTTCATCTCTACCCCTGTAAGAAATGCGTTTGGAGCCTTTAACGATCACACACAATGATAGTGTTGTCTTGTTATTGTATACACAAGACAGCTTATCTGGCACAGGGTCCGAAATGTGAAGACACAGAGGTGAAAGCAAATAGGGGTCCTAAGGGTATATCCCTGACTCACAGAACTATCATTCCTTAGTTGCAATAATTCTGATGTAGGGTAATTGTGTTACTAATTAAGTTACAGATTGAAATTTCAATATATTAGCATTCATATAGTATAAAAAATATATCAGGTGCTAAACCAGTAACAAAATATAGGCTAGCTTAAAAAAGGTAAATAAAATAAATTCATTAGGGTGCACAGCATTGTCTACCAAAGGCAACAGCCAAAGTCATGCAAGTTAGTACTACTGACATCTCAAAGGAAGCAAGTCATGACCCAAATGCAACACAGATGAAAATAATGATGGTTGACAAAACTGTAATAGCTGACTGTATAAGTGGCAGGTGAATTAGGAACAGACAAATGAAGCAATATTACTTCCAGCAAATCTCTCATATTGCTGCAACTCTTATATTAGACCAGTGTAAGGACAGCAGCATTTCAGGCAATACCTGATGTAGTTCAAGGTTATAATTGCTGTCACTGGTACACATTTGGCTTCGTGTTCTAGAGCATGTGAAGTGTTATGCAGGAAGATATGAGGCTGTCAAAAAGCTCTTCCAGTCTGAAAGACAATCCACCACTAATTTATAAACTCATAAAGGAAGAAAGGAACTGCTTACTTCCAAAACTCTTTGCTTTTTATAATGTCTTGTTATATAAAGTAAGACAACTTAATGAATGATACCTGCTTGTCAGCACTCTGCATATTTCCTCATACTAATAAACTCATTAAAATCTGGAGACCAGAGAAGTTTGCAGCTCTTCTCCATCCTAGCCTTTCACTTGGTTTTACCTAGAAAAGGCAAGTGACAATTTCTTTCTTTCTTTCTTTCAATGACAGTTCATGTAATTAAAATAAGACCTGAGGAATGGAGTTCAGGGGAGAGGGGAAAGATTCTAATATAAAAGTACTGAGAAACTTTAAGAGGCTTCAGCTGCTCATTAGGTGACATCTACCCAGCCACCAGTATGCAGGTGAATGAGACAGGTACATCGTAGGGACAAACAACAAATCAACGTGGGACTCCAGCCAGCAATGGGGAAGAGGCCCCTGGGAACTGGTAGCATGGTCCTTGATAGCAAAGTGACTTCAGTGAAAACATATGGATGCCAGCATAAGGTTATGCCATCTGACTCTGTATTACATTTTAAAGGACAGAGGTCTGGTAATATCATGAGGTTATAATGCTACAGCAGTCCACCGCATATGTGCCACTCCCCCAGTAACACTTCTGTCTCCTTCACACACCTCTCCGGCTGTGTCTGTCTGATTGACTACAGCAAGTGACTTTGGCAGGGCAAAACACAGCCCTGAGGAGGAAGGGCTGTAACATGTTAATATAAGAATGTAGTTGATTACAATATAAGCCGCTGAAAGTGAGCTGACTATAGCACAAGACTGGAAGAATGTGGCCGTCTGCAGGGTCCCGCCGGGAGAATGCATCTATCTATACCTACAGTGTACGGCTGACCCCAGGCAGCTGTCATGCAATCGGAGTGGTCTGGCAGGGTTTTCACCTATCAAACCATTGCACTGCCGTTACTGTGAGTTTAAATACACCTCCTGTTGGCAGCTAACTAGGGTTTCTCTCCTGCAAGGGAAGAGGAGGGAGTCTCACTGGGTTTGTTAAGAAGTTTGTGAATCTCCACTTTTACAGAAAGTTTCATCCTTCAATTAGCAAATGTCATTCAGCTCTTGTACTCAAGGGAGTGATTCCATTATTAAGAATCTGATTTATTTTTAATGACCCTTCTGCTGTATATATAGGAACACCCTGAACATTACAAGCTAAAAAAATCCCTAAGGGTAATTTGTTTTGGAATAAATATACTGTCTGGGATTTTTTGAATAGTGACTTGTAATCAAATGAGATGCATTTTTTGTATCTGATGTCTTATAAAACTGCACTAAAGTGTATAGAGTTTTTGTTTTCTGCTTCTGAAATACACAAGCAACATTTAAATAATAAAGGCAAACAATTATATCTATTTTATCAACAAAAAAGTAGATCTAAATAAATTATTAATAAAGAGCAACCAGTCCTGCTGTCAGACCTATCAGGCCCATCCTGCCTGAAAGCCAAAGAGTCCACCTGCTCTGAGCTGACTGCTATATTTGTATATGTATCAGACTGGGATTTGCCAGTTACTCTCTGCCAGTTGACAGAGCTCAGCCCTGCATGGTCTCAGAGAGGATGCTTAAGATAACTCTGCTTGGGGCTGCGGCCACCCTCTCCAGCTGGTGCAGCATGCCTTCCCTTGCCCAGCTCCCCTTCGGAGCAATTGCCCCTTTCTGGCACTTCTGCTCAGTGGAGCAGCCCACTGACTTTCAGCTCTCCCCTTGCCTCTCCAGATCTCCTGCCCCAAAGGTTTCACAGGGAAGCATTTGCTGGCCCCACCTCTCTTTCTTCAGTACTGGTGCATGGGAGTCCATTTAAACATTCCCGGTTGGAGCTTTGGATATCACCCTCCATATACATGGATCAAGCAGTCTGAGCTTTTTCCTCTTCAGCTGTATGAGCTATTAGTATGTGAATGTTTTGTCCCTTTCTTCCCCTAAAAAAGAAAGCTTTAAATGTTATTTGCTTTGGATTCTGAGAAGTACAAACTCTACCACATGGCAGACACATGTGAATCCATATGCTAGCATGTCTGTAAAGCTGAGAGAGATTAAAGCCTGAAGTTTCTATTAAATGCTCTCCTTTTTCTCTTGCATGCAACATTTTTAGATCAAGCTCTAAATGTTCACCGACTCATGAATATTTTTGAGCCAGCTCTGTTCACTGTGGTAAATCATAAAGCCTTGTGTGTTGGTTTAGAGACAGATAGTTACCTGAAAACTTCTAATGTAAAATGGTCTATGGCCATCTGAGGGGAAAAAAATCTGTGATCTTTGCCTGACTGCTGGAACAGTAGGACAGAGGAAACATACTGTGTTCAAGCTCCACAGCATGCCAACTTTCTTTCTTTCTTCTAGAAATGGACAGAACTGAAAGGAAAATGACTGCTGGCATATTGTGAAAGTACTTCCAAGTATGTACAAGCTTCAGTGATAGATGCAAACACAGACAAAACCCTTCATAGGCAATGAAAAGTTTTGCAAAGAAAGCTGAAAAACATCCTATGAAAGAAATAGAACTATCATGGTTAGTCCTTCCAACAAAAAGAAACAGACGGTCTCTAGGCTTATGTTCCAGAGTCAGATTTATTGTAGTTGCTAAGCCAAATATAGATATTAAAAGATGTTATTCACAGTGTAAAAGCTGCATATCATATTTGAAGCAATGCTAAAAAAACCAAATTTTCTTCTGTTACAGATCTTTTAGAAGGATTGCCTTGTCTCCTGGAAAGTCAGGTACCTTGAATCACTTCACATGACCATGGTGCATGACCATACAAACCAGCAGTTTCCTGACAAGGTATACCCTGTATGAACTGCCCTGTGATATAGCTTGGATGTAGAGTTCACGCATCTGTAAATGCAGGACAGTCTCATTTAGCTGATCTCTCCTAGCATCAAAGGCAACCCTTAAGTTAGAGACCCCTCTGGGATAAGGAAACAGTTGTCTTCTGTTCAGGCAACGAAGAGAAGAAAAACTACCCATAGACAAAAGAGAGTTGTTATTTTTCCTCATGATGTTGCCTGAGCAGCAGCAACTTTTACTGGAGTCATCATCAGATGTCTCACATCCACCACACCTGCCCTGTGAAAACGAAAGCAGAGTTCTTGCAGTTCTTCCCCTACCAATCCTTTTTTTCTAAATCAGTCCTAAATGCCAGCAAGTTCTTTGTAGAATAGGGCATCTCCCAGTTCTGGAGAAATACGAAATTTCATTTCTTTGGGATAGAAACGTAAGATGTCATGGAAAAAAATCTTCTTCCACTGCTGGGTGGAAGTGTATTAGCATAATACACGATTTTGTACTGAGGCTTAAAAAAGGTGTTTCTTTTCTTGATTAGGAGTAAATCACATCACACCCCCATAGCAGGGGGTTGGAATTAGATGATCTTTAAGGTCCCTTCCAAGCTATTCTATGATTCTAAGATAGTTATAGTATCATCATTAATACAACATCACTCAGAATATTTCAGCTCTGAGTAAAACCTGATAAAAATTTCTTGCAGGGTGAAAAGAAATTTCACTATCTATTTTAATGATCAATGTTAGCAAACGAATACTCTTTTTTCCCAAGGAATCAGACGGAATAAACCACCAATAGCCTACTGATTTTTAGTGAGATCTGCACATTAACTCTTGATAGATGCCTTTGAAAATATTAGTCTGAAGGGCTCAGCCAAGAGTGAAATTTACTCAGTAAATCCAGAGAACACCACTAACATCAGTTGCAGTTGCACTGAGTGGGAAGGATGAAGGGTAATTACAGTCCCAGCTGCCAGTTCACCTCAGTTGCAAGCAATCATGATCTGCACTGGAATTAGAAGATGGGGAGACACAAACACTCTGAAAATCAAGACACTTTTATTAAATGCTGAAACATGGACATAAGCACTTCATCTGTGTTTGAAAATCTTCACCTCAATGACTAGGGAAGGTCACAAAGTAAATCAGCACAGGGATGTGAATGACACTAAGGTTATTGTGATCCCCAACAAGCCTACTATGCCTTCCCTTTTATTAAAAATATCATAAAGTACTTTGGTCCCTGCCCAGATTACTACTTTTGCGTCTTTTATAATTAGATAATGCTAATAATGAACTCCACATAACTTCCATATTTTTTTACAAAAAGTTATATGTATTTGTAGTAAAAGTACTGTTGTTTATGACACAATTATCACACTATTATACCACTGTTCTTTATTAAGCTATCCAGTTGTTATTCTTTTACGTGTATCTGATAAACTAGTGTATTATTAAAACAGCCCCTCTGTTAGGAAGTGTTATTTACAGTGTAAGAGCAGAGCAGACCAGTAATCTGCCACCACCTGTAGCTCTCAGAGAACCTCTGCAGGGATGAAAGAAGGCACGTGTCTCTGCAAGTGCATCACTTCATTCCTGACTCCCAGTCCTCTGTAACATCCAGTGTTTTCCATGGAGGCACCCTCCCAAAGCCCTGGTTCTCAGCACTCCAAGCAGGTTCTCAAGCCAGCCCTACAACAGCCGCTGCACACAATTGCTGTTCTAATTTAGAGGAAACTCCATCCTGGAGTGTCCATTATAGTAAATAAGGAGACAAGATACTTAAGGGAAAAAATAGACCTCTACTATGTCACCTACCATTCTTAGCATCAAAAGCAATTTTCATAGTACACCACTAAAAATTACCATCAAAACAGAAATGGCAAGTGGAATCAAAGAAATTTCTTAGAGAGAAAAAATTGGTTTTAATGTTTTGCAAAGCTTTTGGCTCAGTGGCCTATTGATAACATGCAACATTTCTCTCACACCATTCTGCACATTTATCTGAAAATTTTCAATAGAAAACACTCTAATGCTTTCAGTGGCCTGAGGCCAGCTCTGAAGCAGGCATATTGGCCTTACTAAGCAACCACTATCTTACAGATAATCACTCAGAAAGCTTCAGTCTAGAGCATCTTATTGTTCTCATAATTGTCATATCTGACCACCTTTAAAAGCAGATTATTTGGAAGTAGTAGGTAAAGATTAATAAATTAATGTCTTAAGTAAACACACCTGGATTTTCTCCGCAGCAAATACTGCTGATTACTGATCTGTATCTAATCTCTTCCTTTCAGTGAAGCAGAAATTCAGCAGTGATTTGGATCTCAATCCAGATTTGAAAGTTAGATATTTAATAGGCCAAACTAAGTCCATGATGTGCAGACCTTTGGAATTCAAGAAAGAATATGACTAAGAACAATGGTATCTCTTTTTTAATCTTAGCCCCCATCTGTAATTTTTTCAGCTTGACAGTTTCAACCTGCCTCAAAACCACTCACCATAGAAAGCAACACGCTCATCTATTACTGACAGTCTGCTGAGAGGACGGGACAGGACAGGACAGGAGAAAGGAAAATTGTTTTTTCCTGAATCATCTAATTAAATTATCTCCCTACAGTAGCTGAGCTAATTGCTTTTAACCCATAATTCTATATTGTCATTTCACCTTTGCTGACTATTTTCTAAGCATGTTTCCCATCAGTTTCCCAGAAGAAACACTCCACTTTAAGTGATGCAGTCCTTCCCTGAAGGAGAGGCAAAGTACCTTGGAGCTTCTCCAGAGTGAGTTTTAAGGATCTGAAATGCAAAGTTCAATAGCAATCCCTTCTTCTCAGTGGAAACTATCCTATCAGGTGAGTAATTATGAACAGTAGCTAGAAAACTCCATTTTTGGACTCTCTGGGAGACATCTTCTCATTACAGCCACTTCTCAGGCTTCTCTGGACACAGGCATTTATCTAATATTCGAATATAGCCATAAATCATAGATTTGAAGCAGGAACTCATTCAGGTAAATTTAGGAGCAAGGTCAGGTAAAAGGAGAAAACATACCAAAGGTTAAATCGGATTGTCATGATGGCCAGTTGTAGGCTTAAAATACATAAATGTAGACTTCTTGTCCTGCAGAAATTTTTTTATAATGCTGTCACACACTTCCTAGACACAGAGATCACCAGTATATACTATCACTCAAGAACCACAACATTATTGTTATCACATGGAAAACATTACAACAATAACAAAAACAACAACAAAAAACAAACAAACAAACAAAACCCCGAAAAAAACAACAACAACAAAAAGCCTTTTTTATTAACCTGTCTGCAAAACTCTCCTCAACTAACTCAAGGGAGAATGCCTTAAGCTGAAGGACAGTAAGTTTAGACTAGATATTATGCAAAATTTATTTACTGTGAAGGTGATGAGGCATTGGAACAGGTTGCCCAGAAAGGTTGTGGAGTCGCCATCCTTGGGAGTGCTCAAGACAAGGATTGATGGAGCTCTGAGCAACCTCTGAGCAACCTGGTCTAGTGAAAGGTTTCGTACCCATGGCAGGAGCTTGGAACTGGATGATATTTAAAGACCCTTCCAACCTAAACTATTCTGTGATTCTATGTGCAATATCAAGCATGCTATGATAGGAAACATCCTTCAGACAGGTTTACACAATTCCACACAGTGTCATAGTGCAATGAATACATGTGATATAGGGATATGTGTGGACCTTACTGTTCCCCTTTCAGCTCCATATTAGAGGCTTGGACTCTGCAATCAGCATATCAGCATAAATTTGTCTATACTTCCACTGCATATTTTCCTGGCTTCCTGCATACAGAGAAAATACACATCTAGTTCAGGTCTAAAGTCTCCAGATTATTATTTTCAGACTAAATGTTGTTGTCTTGGAGTATTTGGAAAATGGAGAAGGCAATCCATGTTGTTCCTATATTGTAACTCAATACGGATGAGTCAGATGATGTCTGTTTTCTAATAACAAACTGTCTTTTGTCTTTCCAGATTTATACAGCACTATGTTGATTTTAGGATCATAGTGATTTGCCCAGGACCATTTTTATTATCAGAATTTAAAGACCAGGCCCAGCAATTGGATCTCAAGAGCAATCTTGGGCACATAGACAAATTTAGTGAATAATAGATAATTAGATATAGAAATCTAAGGTTAACATGGAAATTGCATTCAGAAGATAAAGGCCATGCTTATTTGGAAACAAACATCAAATCTACTAAAATCTCAGAGAAATTAAAGGTTATACTTTTCAGTTTGCACATCCCCCATTATGAATATCCCAGGATACTGTCAAAAAGAGCACCAAGATAAAATTCCCATTTTCCGGCTGGGGTAAATTTTGAGTGTCATCTTGCAGGACAGGGTAAGTTTGGAGTGTTACTGTGGTTGTGTAAGCCTTTAGTAGCCTGCATAGGTGAAATCAAGTGTTTTCATTCACACGTCTGGCTAATAAGTGTTCAGAGTAGTTTTCTTTCTACTAGTGTAATGTGCAGGTGTGTCACATCCTGTTCTGATGTGACTAGCTGAGTACCAACACCCCCCATAAAACTCATTCATGGCTGTAGCAACTGTAAATCCAATTACCCCAAAATGGTTGTTGTACATATGAAGTTCAAGCAAACAATGCCAGGGGAGTGCTTCATGAAATCTTTTCCCCCACATCAGGACAGTCTTTCATGAAATAGAAAGAACAGGTGTGCATGTGAGCTAAGTTGTCTCTATTGTTTTCTAACAAGCCCTCTCATTTTTTTGTACTTCAGCCCTGTGTCCATTAAATGCAATTTAGTGGGATCATCAGAGCTTGAAAGGGCAGATCAAACAGTGCTGAGAATCCCAGCTGTGCAGGCCCCAGTTCAGAGTGAACATTAACCTAGGCATTCAGCACTAATTTATTCTAGTTGACACAGAAATATGGTCTATTTCTGTGTTGTATGTTGGCCCCATAATTTTTTTTTACTTCTGAAAAAAAAAGTCATGCAGATAGGTAAAGAGAGCGATATTTATGTATTTATGCATTATAAACTACAGCAATTTTTATATGTGCATGTGTACACACAAATATATGTGGCATGGCAAATTATGCATCTATTTCACAGTTAATTTTGGATATGCACAGGACTGAACTAGTATCCCAGAAGCCCCTTCAGAGGAGCAGGCTATTTCTGTTATTGTTACTGTTGTTGTTGTTGCTGCTGCTGTTATAATCAGTAAAGACAATGACTCTATGAGCTCATTTTCATCTCTCTGTGGTACCATGGCTGAAACCTGAAGGCTGAGGCGCTGAGGATTGTGCTGAAAGCACATTTTTTAGGCAGAAGATGTTGATCAGTGATCGTACTTTAAAGGTAAACAGTGAAACAGTGTTGAGTTGGGTTTTTTCTTTCCTTTTTAGTCCTCTGTCAGTTAAAAGCTCCAAGCAGGGCTTCTACTAGCACCTGAAGACAGGAGATGTGCACAGAGCAATTTGTCAGATAGGCTGCACCTCAGCTGATATAACTGCATGCATATCTCTCCATTTTGCAGTATATTTTTTTTAACTGTGAGAGATGTACAATGGTACAAACCTCAAAAGCTAGTCAAGAACAAAAACCTGCAATTATCCTTCCGGTAAAGGAAGACAACAGTACGGGGGTTAGTGCCCATGATGATCATTGCACAAATTATTAAATTTTGGACTAGAGAAGCGTTATTGTTAACTACTAATGACATGGCTCGTATTGAAACAGTAACATTTCTATTGCTACACCCAGCACTGGAGACACCCAGGGAAAGGGTAACTCAAAAGGCATGTCAAGGAAGAATTGCAATTAATGACCAAAGTACAGAAGTAACCTGGTGGGGACTATTCTTCTCTGTCTGCCTTTCTCTCTTCTTGTTCTTTGCTCTGTGCCAGATTGTGCTACATGAAACATTTTGCTTGTTTTGATTTTTCCTAAGTAGTGAAGTTTATTTTGGTTAAGTGAGGTGAAAAACCTCTGAAAGGCTCATGAGATTCCCTCAACCTGAGAGTCCAGCACTTTCACCTGTCAGGATCACGGTTTCCTTCAACAGATTGCTAACTTGGAAATTTAGCAGACCCATTTCTGCATTTATTTCCTTCCCTGCCTTAACATGAAAAGAAGCAGTATTGTGTAGGTAACGTAATCAAAGGTTTCACTTGTCAGATTAAGTGGATTGTGATTTTTTTCAGAAGTGAAAAAAAGCTGCAGCAAAGTCTGTCTGCATTGCACAATCCCTCAGGTACACAGAGACAGTAGTTAGCTAGTCTAAGAGAATGTTAGAAGGATTAAAAGACTACATAAAAAAGAAAAAAAGAAGAGTTACTCTGATTAAGGAAAGCAGTGTGTTTGTTTAAATCTTCACAGTCACATTAAAAGCCTAATTACTTTTTAGTTAAGGATTCAGGTTCCACTGAGGACAAGAACTATGAAGAGACAAAACTAATTAATGCAAAATATTCAAAGTCATGGAGCACAAAAAAACTCTTCAATATCCATTTCCCTTAGACACATTTACGTAAGTGAAAGTACATCCAATAATATCAGACAAATTTCTTCTGCTGAAGTATTGAAACACTACTTCTTGTCTTCATTCTTCCTTAACTTCAGAAATAGATCTAGTATTTAATTTTTATCTAATACATATATTCAGAAAACAGTGAACAGATCCTGATATCTACACATTCACAGACAGAAACTATCACAGTTACAGAAAGACACAAACAGTTTTCAGTATGGAGGTCAAGAGTTTCAGAACCTCCTAAGCTCATTAGCAGTCTAAGTTCCACAGATAAGCCCCACTGTGAAAAGCAAGAAAATAAGAGTCTAAGCTTCACCAAAAAGGGACAATCAGGCTCCTAGGTCACTTCCAGAAATCAGGTATAATGTTATTTGTATTTTTCAGACACATGTGCCTGCAGTCATGAACCCTATTGGAAAGTACTACTGGATATTATTGGAAAGTAATATGAGCCTTCAGAAACCTACATGCTTTTTAGAATACAGACCTATGGCCTCAACATATCTTAACCTCACCTACAGGCTGGCTACATCTGATTCTTGCTTAACTTGGTGGTGCTTTGTGAAAAAGCCATTTTCTTCCCATTCTGTCAGAAATGCTCAAAAGCTGCTGCAGTTACTGCTTGGCCCTAATACACTGTAAACCAAAATCACAACCAATAGTCAACATGAACAAGTGTGAATGAAACGCTACATTGCCTTCCCCATTGCCTTCTCCTTTGGACAAGCACCCCTTTGATGTGATCTCAACAACACTAAGGAAGAGAATTGTAGGTGCCCCACAGCAGCTCATCATCTCAGAATTACATTTATGCTGAGCCAGATCCTCCAGCTTTCGTATGAGTTTATGCTGACAGTGCAGAGAAAAGCAGCTGCACAATAATGAAGACTCCTGCCCTACATTTCTATTTCTATCTAGCCCACAGGAACCATAAGAGGATGACCACATCAATCATAAACAATCCAAATGTATTTTGATGCATACTGTGAAGTTGGATGAATGTTGCATTAAAAAAGGTTGTGCCTATTTGTTAAAATAGAAACCATGAATGCAATTACTTTATGCTTCGTGAATATTCAGTAGTTATGTTATGTTGTTAATATGTTCAAAGGACGCACATGTGCATTGAAACATTTACAAGCACATTTGTGCTAATGTTGATGGAGGTAACATTCTCACTGCCCTCTTGACATCCCTTCATCAAAATTCATTTCCCCAAATCAGTGGACAGAGACAATGGTATGTGTGCTTCTTAATCTCTCCAATACAACATATAAAGTCTGAGGTAAAAAGATATGAAAGCTAAAGAGATTACATAGATTGTTAAAAAAAGGAAAGCAATAAGGGATATACCAAACAGCCAATAAAATATATAGGAAATTCATAAGTGAAACATGAAAAAATGTTCCCTAGAGTTAGTTGATACTTCACCATTCTCAATTCATCATAGTCAAATCACAAAGACTTTGGAAACTTACATTCACATTTTGTATTTACAATGGATATCTAAAGCAGCAACATACATTGAGGGACAGTCTCAATCTCAAGTAGCTTTTTTGCCCAAAATGAGCCAGTGAGATGAGTAATAGGATGAAGCCAACATAGATGCATTCTGCAGATGCTCACACTCACTCATGTTTCAGAGATGTGTTCCCAGCGCTGTGGACATGTCTGTTAGACGATGGCTCTCCCCAGCTCTGCTTGGTATAGAGAATGGTGGCAGGCTGGGATACAGGCCAAGAACCAGAAAAGTGCTCATGCCTGCCATGGGATGCCATGGGTAATTGACAACTGGAGCCAGACCAAGGACAGAAAGCTCCTCCAACCTCTTTTCACCGGGTAAATAGATGCCAAGGTAAGCCACAGAGAAGTGAAGCTATTTGTCCTGGTAGTCCTGCTTCAAAGCTATGAAACCTGACTTCCCAGCTCTCAACACACTGTGCTTTCTATTAAAGCATATTTTCCCAAGTGCTCTTTTAAGTTAATGCCACACTAAAAGCCTTACACCTAGCTTACACCTATGTCATCTATGAACAGGCCACACATCCATCCCATTCATCTTTCCACACCTAAAAAACCCCTTTTTTTGAAAACTATATTAATCTGTGCCTTTGAATACCTAATCTGTAAGAACTGTGATAGAGAAGCTCAGATTGAAGGCTACAGATCTCAGCAATAGACTTGCATCAGGTTTGAGCTACACATTCATCATTGCAGGCCTCTGTTTCATCACTGATTTATGCAGAGGTGTACACAAGCTACACTCACTCCTGAGAAAACTATTCAATTCTCACTGGAAGAATCAGCAAGAAGCCTTGAAGGATTAGGCATGGGAAAGTCTTCTGAGAAGGTGTTTTTAGCTAAAGAAAGAAAACTAACATGACAAACTGCCATCCAAGTACAACATGAGCCACGTAGCATTTTATTTCCTATATTGCACGTTTCATGATGCCTACCAGCTTTTAAAGGTCAAACATGTAAACTTAAGAAGGTGTGTGAGTGTATACTAGTTGCAAAGCTCTTTTTTTGTCAACTCTATGAAGCAATAACCCATGAAATATAGTTGATATCTCATGGGCACATTTCTCCATGCCTGCAAACATTTAAAATTGCACTTGTGGTACATAAAAGATTTATAATGATCTCACCCACAAATATAAATTTTATCCCACGTAGGACAAAAAGACCTAGAAGCAGAAGCAGTGAACAGCTGAACATGAGCACAGTATCATAAATTCATAACACTTACAGCTTTTTAACAACTAGTCATAAACGTGACTGATTTCAATTTAATTTATGAGACTTTGAGATAGAACCAGGAATACCTCCTCAAAACTGAGTTTTAAAACAGAGTGAGTACGATTATGGCCTTACTAGGATATTAGTTGAGGTAAATGGGATTGGGGTGGCCATCTGGAAGGTCCCTGAGCCATGCTGCATATCAAGGGTCAGACAACTGGAGCTGAGTGGGCTCCACCAAGCTGCAGTGGAGATCCTGCTACCACTCCAAATCAGCAACACATCCCGTCGCAGGACAAACTACCACAAAGGCACACATTAAGGAAACTTACTATCACCAAACCTAGAGGTCCTCCTATGGGTACAGCTGGGCAATAGACAGCCAAGCCATCCATCATGGTAGTGTTGTGACTATTTCTCTTACAGGTGACTATCAGATTCACCTCATCTCCATTGCTCCATCACATCCCCCAGATGTTCACATGATTCACACATATTTAGGCAGTTTGGTTTGGACTGGAATTTTTTGTGGCATTTATTTGGAAGGAAAGGATATTTGGGAAGGGACTGGAAGATAGGAAACAGCATCAACCAAGACAACATGGGGTGAAAGAAGTGAGACATTCGTGCTCAAGCATGCTTCCTCAGGCATCAGTAGAACAGCTCATATCAACCAGATGCCATAAGTTAAAAATCTTCACTTTCAAAAATGCGATGTGACCTTTCTCCCACAATTGCATTGTTTCAATCTAGACTCTATGGAAAAAAAAAAAAATCTGAATTTCATCTACATGAATCTCGTAAAATCTCCAAGACAAGCCCTGATATCTAGCAAGTCAACAGAACTGTTTATTTTCCTGGACACAGAGATTGAATTTTATTTTGGGTCTGGCAAGAGGAAAATTTTTTAAATACCCTGGGGAGCCAAAGTTTGCCTCAGAGCTCTCTCTTTCTGCACCTGTCAGAAATTTGATTTTATTTATTTTTTTCTCTACTGTACATATTGGCAGCTTGGAAACCTAACAAACAAACAAGTTGTGTATTTTTCCTGTAACTTCATCAGGATGAAAACAGAAGGAAGAAAGCATGTTTTACTACCTAAGCCTTTTGCTTCCAGCTTTATCTTATGTTGCACTTGTTCTTACACATGGAAGATAACAAACAGTCCCTTGTGTTGCCTATGTGTATGAAATCGAAGGCAAAATATTATGCCACAGTGTGAAGTTGTAACATTGTGCCTATTAAAACATCAAAACTAACTCAATATAGAAAAAGACAGGCTGAGGTCAAGCTGCAGATGTATCCCTAAAGGTATGAACTAAGGAGGACATTTCAGTCCCAATTATTTTTAAATGTGTGTTGATAACTAAAGCATAATTCTTTTGATTTTGTGGGATAATATGTTTGCTAATAGGTGATGGATACATCATCTGAAAAGGTTAAAAGTTTTTATTTTATTGGGTTTTTTTTTTTTAATTAAAGCATTTAGATTTTCTTACCAAGAAACTAATTGACCAATTGTGGAGACAAAACTTCTAAGGACTGACAAGTTAATGATATTTATTACTTATGGGTGATATCTTAGACAAACTAATTGTGGATCTTTGAAGGGCAACATGGTGGTCATTGTGAAATGTAATAGTGATCTGAGTTTCTTGTATAAAATTGTACAGAAATAACTGTAGTCTGTCCTGGATCAAAAAATAATGCTGAATTCTCACAATGCTTACAGTAATTCTTAAAGCAGTTTGGAAAACAACAAAGATAATGGTTACATGTTCTGTAATAAAGAATAAGAAAGTGGCTACATATAACACCAAAAATTTAGTGGTGTCAGCACTGGGGTCTGAGGACATGATCTGTGCTTTAGGAAAGGCATAGGAAGAAAGGAAGGCAATGCCAGTTTGCAGGACAGCCCTGAGGAGCTTGCAGAGCTCTTTGCCTTAGAATGAAGTGGTTAATATGAAGAGCTCTTCAGTCTCTGAGGGGAGCTCTTCAGTTTCTGTTCCACACTGAAATCACAGCAGCACCCAAAGAATTCAGATGCATCCTGAACTGGGGTGCAAAGTTGCAACAGCCAGCAGTTCCAGTCATGGCCCAAGACACCAGTGACCTGATTTGTTGCTGAAAGCCCAGCTGTCTTTTTCAAAGTCAGTTATCCTAATAAGAGATACATACCTGTCTTTAAATACCCATTTCAGTTTATATTCCTGATACCATCATGGTTACTAAAGTATTGTTTCAGGTTCAGGGAACAAGAACACCTTCGCCTCTGAGACAAGCAAGAGAATCACCATGCATTCAACAGTTTCACTAAGAAGCAAAGATTTTCAAAATACAGTATAGGATTTTTTTTGCTTAAACAAGAAATAACATCATCACCCAAAATATCTCACCTTTCAAAGAAGGTAAGGTAGGCTCAAAGTGCTGAAGAAATCCCACTGGAAACCTCATCTATGACCTTTAGTGGGATCCTTCACACAAACACAATTTGGGCTAAGTGATATTCTATTTATCTGGCTAAGAATTAATTTGGAAGCTCTATTAATTTTCTGCAAGTATTCTATGATTGCTTTTTGGCCTCCAGCTTAAGATGAAGAGGTTAAACCAAGAAGAAATAGAGTTGCTTGTGTAGTTAGCACATGACAGCGAGCCACTCTGAGAGTGACTTCTATTCCAATGGTAGAGGTGCAATTCTTTTGTTTTCAGCTTCATCACAAAAATATCAGAAAATTAACCTTAATGAAAGCAGAACTGGAAGTTTCCTTCATCTGTGTTTAGTCTTCCACTCATGGCAGCTTGGATGTTAAATCTGCCATTACCTCTTTTAAAATAGAGTGACCCCCTAGGAGAGAGGAAGGACAGGTATTTATATCCTAATAGATGCAGGGACACAACTCACATTTGCACTGGTGCTTCAGCTATTAACTAAAAATTAATATGAAATCCTTAAAGGCTGAGGAGAGTGATTTCTTCTTGAATCATTCAGTGGCCTGGAGAAATGATCAGGGAAAATTGAAAAAGAGGTTTCTATGGTTTTAGTTCTTCACCTCAAAATATAGTTAGTCATATTTGTAGGGTATTTTCAAAAAATCTTTTTGAATATGACAGTTCCAATACTACAGTTCTGATGTAGACTCATTACCATTTGTATCAAGCAGGGAAATATGACAATATTCAGATGGCCTGTGGCAGAATTTCAAATGTCAGAGTATCTAGAGCATCTAACTTTACGGGGTTTGGTGAGGCATCATTGCTTACTGCTGTCACATCCTGAGTCTCAGTTCACTCGGTGGGAAACAGCAGCCACAGCCACCAAACCGGACACCACTACAGACAGCCTGAAGAGCATCACATGCTTGCATTCAAGATTTATTCAAGAAGTTTTGTAAGTTCCAGTGTAAAAATAACAGATTCCAGAAAGTCTCCGAAACTGTAAATATTAGGGTTATCGGAGCTAAACAATTAGCAACTGAGTCACACCAAAAGAGCAGTTACTCATGTGCACAGTATAATTTCAATAGCAGACCCTAAATCTACCCTACTATAGAGACTAAAACATTCTCTCTGCTCTTTCAGAATATTATACAATTGGCATCAATGTTTACCCACCCTGATTAAAACAAGTATTCATCTTAACACTCCAATTACAGGTAGTAGAACAGCTGTGGAGTTGTAAAAGAGAAATAGCCACAGTTTTTCAATGGTGAAGTAAGTGTTAATGTTTTCTCCTTTTTTTTTGGATGCATAACATTCCTGTTCCTGTGATGCAAAGCTTAAGCTGAACTACTTTGCCCCCAGAAGGATAACGTATGATTTTAAATGATTGTTTGACAACCTAGATATAAAACTTCACAGAAAAGAACTGGAGAAAAATTTTAACATTCATTTAACTGTTCCACAGCTCTGCACATTTCTGCACATTTCTGCTGGAAATTCATAGAAGCCTTTTGTCATGCATGCTGAATGTACTTTTGGTTTCCTCATAGTCCTCAAATTCTGCCAGGTGTTGTCCATTTACCAGAGAAGGTAAAAGAGATTGGGGAGACTTAAAATAAATTTAATTAAATTAACTAGTTAATTAGAAAATTGAGAATTAATAATGTTTTCTCTACTATCCCAGTACCTATATGCCTTTTACATGCATATTTATTGTGGGATCTTTGTATCTAAACATACATATGTTTACATATGTAAACATGCATTAACATCCCAAACACTAAGCATATCGCATCTATTGGTGATCATTAACCCAAATTTTGAATTTACTTGACCATCTTGAAGTTCTTCCAGCCTTTTTTCATTTTATTGGGAGACAAAATGGATGGTTACACGATGGTATACCAAACTATCTTTTTTTTGTGACACGTGAAGCACCAGATAACTAAGTACTGAAGACTCCAGAATCCAGACCTTTCTTTATCGAAAACATGACCTGGTCCACACAAGGAAGCACGGACCAGCACCTCAGCCAACAACTGGGAAGCAATAAGAGACACTGAAGGCGGTGGTGATGAAATTCATGAGATGTTGGTTCTGGTCCTGGCTCTGCCACTGGCTTATGTTACATTCAACAAAACTGGAAAAGGAAGTTAAAACATTCCACCCCCTGCAAAGAACAGGGAGGTCAGCGGGCAAGAATAAGCAAAAAAGGCCAGATATAACCATTATTTAGGCATAATAACCACATAGCCACCAGAACATATTGAGTCACATGGTTCTCATGTATCACTTGAAGAGCTATAAAATCACAAAGCAGCTACACCCTGGAGAAATAGCTTTAGTGATCACATTGCTTCAGGACAACGTGGGGGTTTCTAAAAGGTAGCCAGTACCGGCGAGGTCACCAGCCCCCTTACAGTCTGACAAAGAGCAGGGGCACACATGGCTCTGAAGTGACACCAGAGTGTATATACATAATGCTGCTCTTGACCACGCTGTCACTTCTCTCCTTATGCTGATCCTTTTCATCATACAGAAACTAACTTCGTCCTTCCTTCCTTCCTTCCTTCCTTCCTTCCTTCCTTCCTTCCTTCCTTCCTTCCTTCCTTCCTT
>VZRN01005893.1:845409-866458 GCA_013397935.1 Dasyornis broadbenti | reverse complement strand
CCCCCTTCTTCTCACTGTTGTCACAGTATGAAGATGTTTCCAAACTGCAGAGAGAACGCTGTCAGGGTGGGAATAAACCACAGCTTAGAAGGTAAGGGTTTCCATTTCTCTTGTTTAACCATGCAATCACAAACAGGAGAAAAGGGGTATTAGACATACATGCAATTTTGCTGTTTCACAAATGCTTTTCTTCACCTTCCCACATACACAGTAGGCATCCAACTACATTTTACTCATCTACCCTTCAGTTTGTGAGGAACAGTAAACCAGTCTTACTGTTCTGAAAATGAATGGGTAGACCTCGGCTAATGTAGACCAGAAACAATAAAAGTCCATGCAATTTACTGCTGGTTTAATGAAACATACTCACACTGAAGAAATGCCACTTCTTTTCTTTTACCGGCTCCACTCACTTTATTACACAATCCTCTGTGCCTGTGTCATTAAATCCACCAACTTTCTGGACCATAGCCTCTACAGACATCTTCCCTTGGTTAATGAATATCTTCCAGACAACATTCATTTTATTGGCATCCATAAAAGTCCAGGCTTATTTGCCTTGCAAAAGTTAGATTTTATTGGCTGTGTATGCTTCAGTTAGTTAATTAAGAAGTAACCAGCAACAGCCTTGGCTTATCCTGATTTTGAGAACTTTGTCTGGGTCAATTTCCAGTGCTTTAACATGTCAGTTTAGCATGATTTTTTTTTCCTGCACATTTTCCCACAGCCTAAAACAATGGCTAACAATCATTTACTATTATTTGTTTCTATTCTAGTCGTGCCTGAAGGTTCATACTCGACTGTGCATCTCTTATGTCTTCCAATACCACAACAAAAAAAAGTCCGTAAGCTCACAATACAAACAAGAAACACAAAAAAAAAAGGGGGGGGCAGTAAAAATTATGTTATTAATGAAACATTGACTGATAATGTGACCTACATAAATAATATTTGGAGCCTGTGGAAAAGGTACAGAAATCAGAAAAGGTTTGGGGGCTTTTCTTCTGGTTTCTGTGTAAATAGACATCAAATGTTAAATTGATTTTAAATCCTGTAAAGAAAGTTCATAATGCTGTATCTAAAAAACAGCAAGCATGTTTTAAGCATTAAATATCATTTGTTTGGTGAGGTTTTTTCCTCCCATATTGGGTTTATTCACACCTCTGAGTATTCACATATTGATGATCAAACAAGCCTAGTAACAAAGCTCAGCCTGATTGAGCCTTCATGGTGTTCATTCAGTCATCAGGAGACTGAACTAAACAGTCATTCTTGATGGTCGCTTGTGATTATTATGTGATGTCATTGCAGGACCAGGCCTCCAGGAAGCTCACTCCTCTCTTTCAGGTGCAGTGCAGGTGATTGGCAGGACTGGGATTTATTCATCAGCCAGGGCCAGGGCCAGTGCCCAAAGACAGAAAACCTGTTTGTGGTAGGGATGCTTGCTACCAAACCTACTGTAAGACACAGCAGATACCCATGGAGGATGAAGGTTGATCTATTCATCAAATGTTTCCATAGGGCACAGGTTAACAGGAAAATATTTGTGATTCAAAAATATTTTCTGACGATGTAGAAGAAAATGCTCTGTGGACACATCTTACCCCACATTTTTTAGCAGCTTTTCCATTTATAGCTCCCATACATATGTGAAATGAAGGGCCATTTTCTATCCCTGTATCCCATTATATAATGGGATATTTGTCTGTTGGGCAGATGACTCTTTTGCAGATACATCTTGAACAAGGGCATTATATACTGTATAAAATCCTTCATACTTTGCACAGGGTGATCTTTTTACAGGTACAGATTTTGTACAAAGCTCATGGGGTAAAAGCACGGGACACAGGACACATTCAAAGCTCTCCTTTAAAAAACACATGGTCCACGGTATTCTGTGCTGTCCCTACAGCACCATCTTCCCCAGCCCACTTTAACCTGATGAGTTTTGTAATGCAGAAAGAATCCACAGGCTTCCAGTATATCAATCTTTCTCTTATTATTACCTCTTTATAAGAAAAAAAATGCATTTGTTGACTACAGTCAAGAATCTCCATGCCTCTCCTTCTTGACTTGCTTTGTGAAAGAAGGAACAAAACCAAGCAATGGATTTTCTTGTCTATTTTATATTACTCTAATTTAGAATATTTTGTTGAAATACTACATTGAACAGGAAGCCTCTCCCTGTCCCCTGAGAGCATTTGTGATGCATTGATATACATGCTAAAGAAAGATTCGTGTTCTACATGGACCATGGCTTCAAAAATAGCAGCATCTCTGCAGTACAAAAAGTGCATTGCTCAGAGGAAATGTTCTGCAGTCAATCTGATGACTTCTGTGACCTTTTTCAACAAGATGAGGAAGATCATAAGACCTGTGCATTGCGCTCTCAGTCCCCAGCCTCAGAGCTGTCGATGTCTTGGTGAAAGCTGTAGCTGCACATACTTCCCTTGCAGCAGTTGCTATCTGACACAAAAGATGACTTTGAAGACAGAGCCAGGCCAGCCACACAGTGCCAAATCAGCACAGGGCTGAATAAAAGTTTTAGACTGATAGCTCTGTTCTGATAATTACATGCTATTAAAATAGTTCCTGAATTTATCATTAGAAAAACTAAGTCTAAAAATAAAGATTCCTGCTTGCAGTGGTCCATAATTTTAAAAGGTGACATAAAAATCTCAGCAATCATTGATTGCACATTGAGAGTGGAAGCTGTTTAATGTCTAGGAAGAACAGCTAAGACATCTGGGTTGCTTTCTAAGCTCTGCCACAGATTTTTTGCACCTCCTGGGGCTGGCTACTTAAACTGTAGAAAACTGCTCAGCAGCTGCAGCCTGCAGCATGCTTTGGAACCCTGGACCTTCAGTCACTCAGAATGAGGATCCAGCTGGGACACTCTGGGGCTCTCTCATGGCCTTCAGGGGAAGAGGAGATTTTGTCCTCCCACAGAGCTTGGAGTGAAAGCAAAGAAATCATCCAGAACCTGGGCAAAGTGTGCCTTAGCTTCTCCAGTACTGATCTCATCTAAGAATAAAAGGATAGAGGAGAGGAAAGATGGGCATGGCAATATGAGAAAAAAAAAGGAAAGTAGGAAAGATGGTAAAAACTCCAAGCCCAGTGGGTCCTAAAGTACTTAAAGTCTTCACATTAAAATGACTGTAAAAATGCAAAGAATTATTGTCTCCATATACACAAGGTGTTACTGTGTCTTTGTGGGTTATGCTAAAGGAAGACTATCTTGGCTGAAACAGGTCAGAAACCATTGCTAAACAGTGGCTTGCATAATTTGGGGGGCTGAAAAATATAATAAGAGATAATGCACCCTCAGAAAATTCTCTTCATTCATTTGCTTGATTGAACTGTGCTCCCAAAACCTCTACAGAGGTTTGAATAGTGTCTTAGATTCTGACAGTTCTAAACTGTTAACTGACAGAGGGCAGAAATGCCACTGGAAAAAGGAACATCAACAGATGAGAGAGGAATATGGGCAATTAGGCCTTCACCCTGACACATTTCCCCAGGGAAGAAGGTTCAGCAAAGTCAGAAATGTTGCTTGAGCAGGGCCTAAGACCCCAGTGCAGAAAGCATTTAAACAGGTGCTTTTGATTTGAACAAGACTTGACCAGATACTTAAGCGCAGTTTGATGAACTGATGCTTGATGAATGATTGCTGAATTAGACCTTTAGATTATTCAGTTCAAAGCTGCTTTTAAAAACTCTTCACTTCAATGTTTATAATGCTCTCTTTTAAAAACATCATTATTCAATATAAGCCGTGCTTTTTTTTTCTTTACAGTGGCATTAACTCCTGAAATTAAATTAATTAGTTGCTAATTTTCACTCTGTAAAAATGTGTTGACACAAGGAGTATAATAAACAGTGGTTGGGTCAGATAAATAGTGAAGCATTTACCTGACCCCAAGCCATTATTATAATTAGCTTCCTCTAACACATTACAGTGTGTTCTTCAATCTCCCACTCACTGAACATCCAAAAGGACATCCACACAACAGCACCAGTTCACAGTTCCCGGCATACTGGGGAGAAATGCTTTCTATCCCATAAACAGCGTAGCAGAACACAGTGTTAAGTCTTTCCAAGGCTTTAAGCACTGTGGGCATGGCTGTTCTTTCAAGTTTTTCCTGGTTTTCCTTCTTTTTTTAAGCCTCATTTCACAGGGGAGTTGGACATTCAATGTTCTGTCAGAACAAATAAAAACTTCAGCACCTCAGGAGCAACAACAGAAACTAATATCCAGCACTCATACAGAATTGCACCCACAGTGGAATCCTACAAGCCAATTCTGTGTCGTGCTTATTGCCCTTTGTCATGAATTTCCTCTTATTTGAATATCTGGCAGTATCATGGATGAAAGAAAAAAAAAAAAAGATTCAATTTAAAGAAGATTATCAGCTGTTCCGAGTTTTTGAGTCAAATGCCAGATCTTTCCAGTTTTCACTATAAAATACAAACAGGTTATTTTTATAATCTGAAGAATTCTGGGTTGGTTTTTTCTCTTTTTTTTTAAACAAAGGAATATATGATGTCATGGACAAACAAATATTGTGTTAGTTTGTTTCTAATAACAGGCATTTTTTAAAGTAAGGATAACAGGAAAAAAACAAGATAAAAGGAAAAAAGATGAAGTTAGTGTTGAATGAATTAATAGCAGGCAGGTGGCTGGGTGGGTGTCATGGCAGATAAACACTGAGATGAAGCCAAGGTAATTATAATTATAATCTGGCTAGTAATGCTGTCAGCTGAGGGTGTATAAAAACCTCGGTAAGTTAATACAGAGATGATCAGATCAACCTCTTTCCTGCCTGATCCCACAAAACACAATCTCATCTATTCAAACTCACATTTTATGCATTTTTATTTTCTGAGTTTTTCAGTTAGTACGTTTTAAAAGAGCCATTCTGTTGTAACCAGAGTTTAACCAACTTTTCATTCTCCTCATGAAATCCTGGAAAACATGAGCATGTAATCAGCTGAGTCTTTCCTAACCTCCATATTTTGCTGGACAGAATTCACCACTTTCTATCATTCTCTTTCGCAGGCTTTCTCTCCCCACTGTGCTATTCACGGGGGTATAAAATGCTCAGACAAACAGAAGTCAATGGCAGATGTGTCGGTGGCACTTCTTTCTGCAATTTTACTAAATGGATGTAGCCCATAAAAGCAGCCTTAATTAATGGAAGCATTTTAAAGACACTTATAATAAGCCGGAGAAACAACAGTTGCCAAAAGCAAACTTTATTAATAAAGACTGTTTAAAAATTATATTCCTGAAGGTGGCAAAAGATTTGTGGTGGGTTGACCCTGGCTGAGTGCCAGGTACCCACCAAAGCTGCTTTATCACTGCTCTTCTCAGCTGGGCATGAGAGAGAAAATAAAATGAAAGGCTCATGGGTTGAGACACGGGCAGGGAGAGATCACACACCAGTGATCATCATGGGCAAAACAGACTTCACTTGAGGAAATTAGTTTGATTTATTACAAATCAAACCACGGAGAAATAAACTCATATCTTAAAATACCTTCCCCCCAACCCTCCCTTTTCCCCAGGATCAGCTTCTCTCCCAATTTCTCTCCCTCCTTCGTCCCAACAATGTAGGGGAATGGGGCTGTGGTCAGTTCATCACATGGTGTCCCTTCTGCTCCTTCCTCCTCAACAGGAGGACTCCTCAAGCTCTTCCACTGTTCCAGCGTGAGGTCTACCCCACAGGAGACAGTTCCCACAAACTTCTCCAATGTGAGTCTTTACCATGGGCTACAGTTCCTTATGAACTGCTCCAGTCCCTTTCATGGGCTGCAGTCCTGCAGGAACAGGCTGCTCCAGACCGTACCCCGCAGGGTCCCAAGCCCTGCCAGCAAACCTGCTCCAACATGGACTCCTCTCTCCACAGGGACACAGGTCCTGGCAGGAGTCTGCTCCAGCACAGGCTTTCCATGGGGTCACACCCTTCTTCAGGCATCCCTTTGTTCTCCATGGGCTGCAGGTGGATCTCTGCTCCATCACGAACCTCCATGGGCTGCAGGGGCACAGCCTGTCTCCCTCAGCTCTGGCGCCCAGAGCACCTCCTCCCCCTCCTTCTGCACTGACCTTGGGGTGTGTTGGGTTGTTCCTCTCACATGTTCTCACTCCTTTCTCCAGCAGATGTACCCCAGTTTGGTGGAGTTTTCTCCCACTTCTTGATTATGTCATCCCTGAGGCTCCACTGCCATTATCGATGGGCTCAACCTTGGTCAGCAGTGGGTCTGTCTTGGAGACCACTGTCATTGACTCTGCCAGACATGAGGGAGCTTCTGGCAGCTTCTCATAGAGGCCACGCCTGTAGCATCCCCCTCCACCAAAACCTTGTCATGCAAAACCAGTTCAAGCTTTGATGTTTGCAATATTTATAAAGGTATTTCTTTATTCAAATACGTTAAAAATCTTAATGGGGCTAATACTTGGCACATGGCGTGTTTTCTGGAGATTGAAAGTGAGACAGGACAGCTTTCCTCCTCCTGTGTGACAGGCAGGAAATGCTTTTTCTGTGTCTCAAGAGTCTTTCATTATTTAGACACCTGAACCTGAAAGGTGCTGAGTGCTCTCAGCTCTCATTGACTTCAATGTCACCCAGTCCTCAGTTAGCTGTAGTGGGATCTGAGGGAACATCCCATCCCATAGCAGATGTTTACCCCACAGGGCGTCTCTTCTAGGGCACCCCAAATACAGAAACACCAAGGCCTCAATTTGGATCCAGCAGAGCTCTTAGATAAATGCTTAAGTCTGTCCTAAGCCTAACACTCTTCTGCAGGATTTAGCTACGTCTAAAAGTTAGTACATGTTTAAATATCTCACCTTCTTGAAAGAAGATGGCATACTTCTTTATTTTCTGTGAAGGATGTGACAGTATGACCTTTTGTTTAAATAATAAGTTGTATTTTAAAAAAATGCAAAAACCACATAGCTAAATATATTCTCCACAGGTAAATAACCTGGACAAACCTCTTGTCATTTTCTAAAGCCATCACAATTCATTTTTGCCGACGCGCACTTTGCATTGTTTTCTTGTGGCAGAGATGCTCATGGAGAAATTGAATAAACTCCATATTCTTGTTGCACCAAAGGAAATGTCTTCCTTAGGAAACTGCCCCCTCACACACCATCTGACACTGGCTTTCCAATCAAATATTAAAAGTAAAAGCAAACTGTCTCCACCATCTGTGACAAAGTCCCTTTAATTCTTCAAACACTTCTCTGTAAAATGTGGCTATTAGTAATAGCCACACATTTTGCTGCATTTGTATATTAAAGCTGTTTTCTTTCATTCCTGATTGAGACAGAATCATTGTATTATTAACCCAGAGAAGTTCTCTGTGCTTTTTAATTCCAGAATAATGAAACTCATTGGAACTTGGCGGCATTGAGTCTTGCTGACTAATCATTGGCATTGGCTAATGGCAATTTTTAATCAAATCTTATTATTAAATCAGAATATAAAAGATTTAGAAAATGCAAGGTTGCAGCTAGAGGTCATTAGTCATGAGCACAAGAAGTAATCAATACAATTATGGTTGCTCAAATTGTGTTGGATGGGCCAGGTGGCGCAGAGTGATAATGCGTTACCCTTTCACCCTGGGTGTCCTGCTTGGATCGCAGATAACGGCGAATCTGCTGCCTCCCATCTAATCTCTGGTGATGCTTGAACGTGCAGAAACCATTAAAAGGAATTCAACAAAGTGGGCTAAATTCAATTCTTGATCACACTGGTGTAAATTTTCAGTGGAGTTATTCTAGATTTATTCTTATCCCACTGCAATTTTTTTGGCTGTCTCTTTTTTAAAACTAAGATACTGTGTTGGATAATAGGGTTGAGCTGGAAATGCTCATTTTACAATGCCATCAAAAACCTAACCTACTGTTATTCACTACAGTGCAAGTATGAAGTAATAAAAATAAATTCATTGCAGATTTATACTGAAGCTAACGAGTGCAGAGCTGGTTGTTAAGCAGTTTCTTGCAGTTCCTTTCTGTTGTGAGAATGTGATACTGAGCTTGCCTTATTTTCTTTGTCTTAGGAATGTATTTAAGAAAGGATCCTCAGGAAGAATAAAAAGAGGGCTAGGAAAGGCTAAAAATTTTGAAACTGTAGGTAGCAGGTGAAGCTAGAAGCAATCTGCAAAAAACCTACATTTCATCCTAATAAACGAATTTATGTCAAAAAGGTGGGATGGCACCAGAAAAGTTTACACTACCCGTGAATCTGGCCCTACTGGTGAGTGTTCAAGCAAAAATACTGCCATCCATAAGCATTAACAAGACATGCTTTTATTTATCTCCTTTCGACAAAATGATTGGCTCAGCTCAACTCCAATCTTAGGCAATTTTTTTAAGGATTTCATACACGTATCTACCTTGACAAGGGTTTCTGGTCTCCCAGCCCTCTCATCAGAGAACATTGGAAAATGCTTGGTTACCAGCAGAGATTGATGTCTGGGGCATTCACACATCAAGAGTATTACCTTCTCTGAGAATAGCAAAATTTCCCTAAATATTTATTTTGGAGTTCATTTTCTCTAACCAAAATATCATCAGTTTCACTTTGTGTCACTGTGTTCCTTGCATTCATTTATATATCTACACTCTAAAGCAAACAAAAGGAAATTCCAAAACTGTAAAAATCCTGTGTTTGCATGAAGGTGAGATTTCCTTACAGAAGACCAACAGGCCAAAATAAGTAGACTATACTGATTTTTTTCTTACTTTTTTGCAAACAGTGAAAATACCTCCATTTTTATACATAAAGTTTCATCCTGTGAACCTTCATGTACATATGAATAAGAAATAAAACTTCACTCAAGCTAACTAACTACCAACCATATAGACATAATTGCTTTTGGAAATATTGTACTTGAAGACATTTTCATGTCAGCTGTATGTGTTTGAGTATCATCATAACATGGTGTTTACACCAGATTAATACCATATGCTGTGTGGGAATTATGTCAGGTTATAAATGGAAATACAGTATAATATCTGAAATTCAGGAGTGCTTTAGAATCTGATTTCTGTTAAAGTGCTGCTATTCTAGAAGAACATAAGTTTGAATAACATTACTTTTGATTTACACCAGTATAGTGCAGATAGAACCCCATTCCAGCTGCCTTAAATTTTGTTAAACAAGTGTTAAAATTATCACGAGTTAAAACTGTTTCTACACACTGCTAGTGGATTCATGACCTTATTAAGGCAGCCAGGAGTGCTGCCACAGAATCATGGTGAGACCTCAGCTCTGATGAGAGTCATTTTTCTAGCTTTTCTTCACCCAAAATAATGTTATTCTCCCATGTCTCCTCTAGGCCTCTTGTGAGTCCTGTCAACACATTTTAGCTCAAAGCTGAAAGCATTTCTTTAATCTGCATTTTACTCACTGCCTAAGTAATTTAACAGTTGTCGAGCAGGTCAGGAATAGGAATAAAAGTACAAAATTATAAAAGTGGGGAAAGATGAGGGATATTTAGAACACAGCAGAAGTGAGCCTAAACAGAAAGCAGTTAAAAACAGACGAGAAAGGTAAATTAAGGAGCAGAGCCAGAGTACCAAAGCCAGTAAAATCCAAGAGAGCTTTCCACTGATTTTAATCAGACCCCCTGGGAATGAGAGAGGGGAGAATAATGAAGGACATTGAGAGAGATGGCATCATTACAGTAAAAGGGTTTAGCAAAAGGAGAGCGGATGCTGACAGCAAGTGAAGGTTTACCAAGAGAACATCTTCCCACATTGCCCAAGAAGAGGCAGCAGGCGCCTTCCTGGGCTAAGACGACCGGCTTCAGGAGCCAAACTGCCACATTAAGTCTGCATCATGTGATTCTGCTCTCCATGGGGCTCATTATCCACCACTCCAGCACAGTGCTCGGTTCCCACATGGAGCGACTTCCCACGAGCCAGGGCAGAGAAGGGCAGAGCAGGAGCAGAGCTCGGGCACCCCCACGTCTCTGCAGACCTGACCCACCTTTATTTCACATTCAGGCTGCTGAAAATTAGGCAAACACCTGACGCCTTGGACAACTTCTTAAGTTCATACTCCACTTCTGAGCAGACCACATTACTCAGGTCAGCAAATTGGAAAGAAAGAAAAATATCAGAAAATGCTCTGAGTTTAACTAACATTACATTATTAAATTTACAACATTATATGAGAAGCTTTCAGAAAAATTACAGTATCTGAGAAGATCACAAAAATAAAGGTGTATTGATTCCTCAAAAAAAACAAAATTCAGGTCTAAAGATAATTTTTAATTTAGAGTGAATATGCATGCTAGGATCACAGCTTCTCATACAAGGACTAAAGTATCTTCTAGATACCCCATGGAATGTTTTCTGTGTGCTGCAGTAAGTTCTCCCATGCGTTTTCCATTAAAACAGATTCATGTTATTCACTTACACATTACTGAACTCTCTTAAGGATGACAGATTGCCATTTTGATTAAAAATTTAAGAGTTTGCTGTTGATTTGACCCTGATTCATATACTGAGTAGGACGTGATATCTTTTGTGCTAATCTAGTTCCAAGCAGATAAATATATATATATATATTTATATTTTATATATATATATATATATTAAAAACTCTGTTGGAGGATTGAATGTAGAAGGAGAGCATTAACTCTGTCTTTACACAGGACCTATTAATATGAAAATCATTGTAATATGATTAACGGCTCCTCTTAACACCAGAGAGTGAGTCTTGAGAGATTATTCTTCAAGATGATAACGTTTCCCTATCCCGTTTGTAACCCTAGGGAAAACTGAAAAAATATGGATTTTGACTTGAACAATAATGAAATGGTAAGTGATATAGCTTTGCTGTCTTATAATGACTGTATTAATTTGCAAGCTGTAGTGCTAAACCAGAATAGAGGTGCTCGAGGAGATATGCCTGTTATCTAGGCAACAGTTAATATGATGAAAATGCTATTTAGAAGCAGTTCTGTATTTTTATCATAAATATAACTTTAATTCCTTGAGAGTCTCCATAAAGTCCCAGTAGAATGTAATAAATGCAACATAATCTAAAAGAGAAGACTGTCATTTATAACCATTCCCAATATTAGTTATGGATCTTTTAAAGTTTAAAAGCACTTTCTGTTAGAGAATCTGTCCTATATATTCCATCCTGTATTACTTCCCCAGTTTAGAAAAATGACTCAACTGTGATAAAGAGATTCAATTTTTACCTTTTGCTTGCTTTTGAGTTAGCATGACTGACCTTATCTATTAATTTGCCAGGGAGAATTTCTCTTCAATGATGCTCTTTTCCTCAAAAGTAAAAGTCCTTTAAATTTTAATTTTAGTGTGGGAAGGAAGTACTCCACAAGCAAATGACAAAATGGAACTATATACAGACTGATGTTTTATCACCAGGCTGAAAGCACAAAGCTTCTGTGAATGGAATTCTCTTACAATTGTCGGAATTTTATATTACTGATATTTATATATGATTGGCTGAATAAGCCTTTTTATTCACTGGTGAGGCTGTACTATACAGATTTCATGTCATGTTTGCTGAAGCTGAACTTAATTTGACAAGACCATAAACCACAGCTATTTTTTCTATGACAATAGCCTAACTTCAGGCTTTTGGAAAACAATATTTTTAAAGTTTCCTGGAAGTCAGTGTAGTCCTCTGAGAACCGTAGGACTAAACCCAGCAATAAACACTAGATAATAACAACAAGTAATATACAATTACACAATATGCAGTTCAGACCTCAGTCAGAGCCTCTCTTGCCTGGCTTCTCCAAGGCACTCATATCTTGTCTTTTTGTCCCTTGTATCACAATTCAATATGCTGGCACACTCTACACACATCCTTGGGCAGAAGATGCAATAATGAGGCAGGGTGGGAAGGAGCAGTGGCCTCTACATGCTGCAGTACATCACCAAACTTGGTACGGTGCTGCTAAGGGCTGCTCTCCTTCACGAGCCACTGTTCCCAGTGTTTCACCCCTGAGGATCCATTTTACAGTAGTATCTAACATAAGCTAACAGTCTGATGTTCACAAACTGAGAGTATTTAAGACAGCATTGATAGCTGTCTGCATAAAACAGATAATCAGTTTTTTCTCAGTTTTCCTATGGAGTGCTGAATGAACTTTGGGTCTAGATGTCGTGGGAAGGTCAGTTCAGCAGCTGCATGTTCCTCATGAGACAGATATCTGCAACAAGTTAAAGGATGTGATGTTGCTGCAAACTTTGTAGGCAAGTGTGATGTTACCAAGTTCCTAGTGGTACAATGGAGTTACCTGAGGATCCAAAAGGATGGGGAACACTTAAATCCTTCTGGATGAGGGACATAAAGAAACCCCACTTTTCAATGAGGGATTGGCTCTTCTAGTTCTGCTTAAAGTAAAGAAAGAGAGAGAAAGTTAGGTTTGATGTGTAAGCTTCAGACCATGTCTTCTGATGTTTACCTGTGCAGTAATTATCAGGTTTTTTCTCCATGTTCCAGTGCCATTAAATGTATTGTGGCATGTTGAAACAGACTTCATCTCTGAAGGAGAAAAACACTGAGGGGAAAAAAGTATGGAAAATGTATTAAAATGGGCATTCTGCTTAGGTTTTCTCCAGCAAATATAAAGCACTTCAAACTGTTCATCAGCCAAACCAGCAGCTGATTTATTATCACTGAGAATGGGTATATTATGAGACAAGATTCTCTCTGCTTACTGTCCACATAAGCAGCTACTCTAACAAGAAGTTGTCTTTCTTTCTATATATTCTACATGTTGATGTGATAGTCACAGATTTCTATATCACTAAACACAAAAGCCTTCACCGCCTTCTCCTGAGACAGAACTGACAGAAATTTATTGGGAATCTGACGGATATTCTCCCCACACTGGTATTTTTGTTTAAACACTCTCTCATTTTAGGGGAAAAGGAAGGAAGTTTTTATATTCAGCTTTGGTGTGCACAATGTCTCAGTTTCTGTGCAGATTGCAGGATGTTATGGCGTTGTCTATGTCAATATTGTCTGAGTGCATTCTTAAACCCTGTAGCTCTGAGCAGGTAGAATTCTGTCTGTAGCTAAATGATAAGACTGTATCTGCTATAAATATAATAACATCATCCACACACACATGCAGATGGCTACAAAAGAGTAATGAGACATCTTGTTTTGCCAAATATAGAACCTAATGAAAGAAATCACAGACTCTACTTTTTAGCTCTTGAGATTTTCAGTCTTTGAACCTTTGAGTTCAAGTTCCTCTTGGCTCTGAGAATATAAAGGGTTTTATTACTTTATTTTGTTCTTGCTTCCCCCACTCAAATCCCAGGGCATGATTTAATTACAAATAAGAATCTTGGCACATGTTTGAATTTGAAGAGATTTTTTTTTTTTTCTTCTAAATTTATGTCTTTTCTTCAGTGAAGAGACAAGTTTAAATTACAACAGGGAACACAATCATCCCATAAAGGTTTGGAAAAACCCCCATTTTCTTCTAAAGATTAAAATACTTTTCAAAAACTCACTCCCAGGAAGGCTCTTTCAACACGGCTATTAAAATATAAGTGACCATTTTCATTTAGGTTTATGCAAAAATAATCCATTGTCATTTAAGTCTACTGCCAATTTCTCAGCTGGTATAAATCACCATTATTCAAGTTTAATGGAGTAAAACTGCTGTACATCCAGTGCAGGATCTGGCTCCTGTTTTCTGTTAGCTCTGATATAGGGTACATGGATGAAATTCTCTAGCCTGTGTTTTACAGGTAGTTAGACTCCAAGCTCTAATGATCTCTCTTCTGCCTTTTAAACCTATGAATCTAATGAAAATTACGTGCAGGTATCAAGGGGAAAATATACCTGTTTACTGCACAAAATTCTTGTGCCTCATTTCACAAGACATAGAAACCTGGCTATTTCTTAAGCCAGGATTTTTTTCGCAGTATTGATAATAATATTACAAACAGTAATTAGCACATGAAATTAATAAATCTTTTGCTTCTTCATTTACACCAGTTTCCCATATTGTATTAGTAACCACACATTAGCTAATCAGCAGGTTGAGGGGGAAAGCTGCCAAAAGCAGATCTGATAATTGGCAGCAGTCAAACAATCATAGCAGGAAACTTTACACTTCCTGTGGACAAGGCTACTGATGGAGACAACTCTGAGATACAACATTAGGGGGAAAAAGCTAGGATGTTTAGTTCTTTCATGTTTAATTATCTCGTGTAAGACTGGAATCACATATCACAGGGAGATACAGACATTTTGCTTGGAAACTATAGAGATAACCAGCATTGGTTAAAGAAAATTTGGTAATCTAGTGATTTCCTAGAAACATTCATGAGATTTGTTCTCTGCTAAATTTTGCAAGCCATTTAAAATGCTTTTTTATCTCTCTAAGTCCATATATGGTACATTTATTACTGTAATAAATGAGCACTTGACACATTTTACTGCCCAACATTACCCTGAGATAAATATCAACAAATCCATCCCACAGCAAGGAAATTTAAACACACATCAGCTGAGTTTTAGACCCACCCAACACTTTAAATGCTTCAGATAGTTAATTTAATATTCTAAATTTTCACTCATCTACTGCTTAGCCTTTGCACCATCTGAAGTTCTTCAAGTGTTAAGACTAAAGTTTCCCATGTCATCTCAGTGATTCTCCTTCCAGACATAGATAGAAACACTTCAATTTTACAGTATAAAGAACCAAGGAATCCAAAATAGCTTTGACTCCAAGCATTATCCACAGCTTGGCATCCTTAATTTATCTTCTTCCTGAAGGCATTCTTGCTAATGTTTTACATCAAATATCCCCAGGATTAAATACAGTAATAATATCTCAGAAAAGCAGAGCTGAAGAACTCCCACTTCTGCTCATACATGGGTGACTTGGTTCCTCTGGGCCACCGTATCTGTAAGTGTCTTTCACAAGGAGGAACATTTTCAACAGGAAAACATCAGATTTCCTTACTGCAAAATGGCCTATATCTGGACAGGCAGGACAATTCCAAGAATTGCACTACAGGCTTTGATAGAAAGAGCTGGTATTTATTCACTATATAAAGCGAAGAGTTAAGAGAAGGCAAAGAAGAAGATTATGAATCCTAGTTTCCTAGCTCTTAATACACATAGTGTCTACTTTCCCACAAGGCTAGTATTTAGGAAACGCTCTTGGTGCTAGCAGCTTTCACCATTTTTCCCTACTACTGTGGGCTAACCAGTGCCTTTCCTTGAAATGTAGCCACCCTCATGCCAAGTTGTCAAATTAGGGACCAAATCTTAATGAGTTTTTGAATGTGCAGGAAGCCACTCTCTTTAGGCATCTTTTATCGTCCTAAAGAAAAAACATGTACTTTTGTGAAACAAATGGGGAGTGGGAAGGACGAAAACAAATCCTGAACTTAAAATTATAGCAAAACAGAGAATGACAGAATTTGAAATGGCAAAGGGAGAGGAGTACTAGGTCATGTATCTGGTCTGCCTTAACCCATCTGCCCTATTCACTGATTCTACTGTCTTTTACAGTGGTTTTGGGCTGTGTTTCTAGTCCATCCATATACAGGCCCCCAGATACAGGATTCTGATCTGTACCACAGTTTTCAGGCAGGGAAAAAATAAACAAGCACAAATCAATACAAACTAATGACAGAGAACTAACAGCTGAAGAACAGTCAGTGCACTGCACTCATTTCCAAGCACCTTGAGATGATAAAGCGTCAAATAAAATACAAGGAGTTCATGGAGAGGTGCAGAAAGAGACATACAGAGTGGGAGGCATAAGAACAAGATCTAGTCTAATCTCTGAAACCAGACTGCCTTTGCTGGCAATAAGGGTATGTACACTCCTTGGAAGGTGTATGTTTTGGGAAGAGATTCGTAATACTTCTGCTACGTAGGAAAATGATCACCATCTGCTCAAGTCCATTGAATTTTGCGTCTTAAGATTTCCTTTACAGGTCTAAAATGGAGTTCTTTGGCCAGCAAATTCTGGGACTGCACATCACACCCTCATCTGGGGTGTTTGTCAATTATATGGAAAATGAGTCCACAAATTTGCACTGCTTCCTCCTCCTAAGTGCTGAATCCTTGAAACTCTCCAGCATAACAGGACTTCAAGTGATACTGTCATTATTACCAAATATCAAAATCAGAAGGAAAATACAGGGTAAAATGCCATCCTTGAGGTAATCCCTAATCTCACAAAAAATCTCAGCAAACTTTGCTTTTACTTTCAATGCAAGCACATCAGGACCCTCTGGTAAGCCATGTGTTTTGTGGATTAAATGTTCACATTTCCAAGGTCACATAGCAAAAGAGAATGATAGTTTTCCCCAAAAAATTTCAGATTTACCATTTAATTAATTGACTTTGGCAGTTGGCACACAACCTTTAAAAAAAAAACATTCTGAAATGTCAGCCTTGAACGGGGAAAAAAATAATTTGATGAATTTAATCTAAGTGCCAACCAAAGCACAAATGTTCCCTGTGGACCCGTTACAACACTGGAGTTCACAACTGATTGCTTGGGAATGAGCAAACTAATGCAGCAAAATATTTACTAGCTAAGTAGATGTAGTTTAATATATACACTCTACTTGCCAGATATTTATACCTGTATCCTGTAAAATGGTGAAATGTTCAGACTTGTTAAATTAATTAATTTGATTAAGGTAAATAAACAGAAATACAGGTTGCTGTTTTCCCAAACAAGAAGTTTCACTGACTAAGGGTATTCATTTATTATTTCTTTTTTTGCTGTTTTGTTGTTTTACAAATGTAAGAAACCACAAAAAAAGTTGTTCTCCTGCTTACTCTACATACTTTTCATGTAAATTATATATAGTTTACTGGATAGTCTTCAGAAATGAACTTCAGGTACCATCTGTATGTTTTTCTGGCACTATTTATTTGCAATTAACCAAGGCCTTATGTTTTATCCTCTGCAACTCAGAATCTTAAATCCTGGAGGAGGTAAGTTTAGCAGAAGGGGATATTGAATTCAGCATCAGGCTTTCTAATGTGCAAAACCTATTCCAATACTCCATATTTAAACCATTGTGACTGAGAAAGACTGCTCTTCCTAGGTAAAAAAAATTCTCTTCGCACAAAAAAAAAAAAAAAAAAAAAAAAAAAACAAAAAACCNCTCTGCAAAAGAAAAAAAAAATCTCTTCAAAAAAAAAAAAAAAAAAAAAAAAAAAAAAAGAACCTAGTTTTAATAGTACTTGCAAGTGCAGATTAAACTATTTGTAATGATTCATTAAACTTGATGGCTCAGATACTACACCAGTGAAAACAAGCTCCACTGATTTCACCAGAACACAAGGACTTAACTGATACTGAGAGAGTGTAGTAGTTTACCCTAAGTGACTCAAGGTGTCCAGTCGCATAATAACCCTTTCATCCTGCAGAGCTTCTCCTGAGGTCAGTGTTTAAAAAGCAGAACCTGTAAGAGAAGAAATATTCATGAGGCACCAGAAACTTTATTGATGCTGGAGACCGTTTCTTCTTCTCTTCTTTTAACCCACCACACTCATCCCACTCCACCCACAGAAACCACACATCTTGAAACTTGCAGATGCACTTATCTATCTGCAGAGACACACGGCTTTGGGAGAACACTCGAGCAAAATGCAGCAGGCTCAGAAAAATCCCTCTATTCATAAAATCACCCGAATTATCAGTGTGCAGCTTCCCATATGAGAAGTAGTAGTCAAAGATACAGCAATGAAGCAGAGCTATGAGCCATACCAACATTTTCCAGAAAGAAATAGGCCGAAAAACACAGACAACTGCATTACCTATTAGCTAAATCACTTTTCCACTTCTGAATTTGGAGTTAAACTGAGCAGGCAGCAAACAGTTTGTCACAACATAGCACACCCCAACTCCTCATAGCACTGCTTTCACTAATGGTATTTCAGTGTCCTAAATGGTGTGTTGGGTGCTTTAGCACCCTTCCCAGAAACACCCACCTGTGCTGGTAAGATTAGTGGAAATGACTTGTGATGCTGAAAATATAAACTTTTCATCCCAGACATTGGTCACATTCTCCTAAGCTGAGTGAAATTCTCTGAAACCTTATAGTATACAAGTACATCTGTGTGTGAGAATGTATAAAAGCAAGTGAGGGAGTGGGTGGGGAAAATATGTGTGGTACAGAACAAATAAAGCAGAAAACCCCAACCTTATCTCTTGCCGTGCACAAGGAAACTCTATTTGTGTCAGTGCAAGTAATTCTGAAGCAAACAAACACGACAAGAAGGAGTAAATGACCGTGTTTCCCTCCAGTTGTTTTTTTTATATCATCCCTGAACATTGGTATCAACACATCAAGGAGAGGGAACTGGTGCATTGTACAAGCAGGAGAACATGAATAAACATCAACATAAAACAGGGAGCTAAAAAGTGATGGGAATTACTGAAATTGGACTGCCTGGTTGAATTGAATCAGGACAGGGGGAAAAGACGTTGTAGCCAAACCACAAAATATTGGCCTCTCCATTTCATAAAAATAATTTTACCATTTTTTGGTACAAATTTACTGGAATCAAGTAAGAAACAGTCTGAATGTCCCTGTCTCTTTTCAGGTTCATTAGCACTAAAGGACATGATGAGGAAGCTGTGACTGGGAAGCAGTGGCCCTGCTCTGAGCATCTCCCCACTGTGGTCACAGCAACTGCCATCAGCTACCACACACATTCACATGTGGGCTTTGCATATCATACAGATTACAGAACAGAACAACAGAAAGTACCCTTCAACATGAGAACAGTTTTGCTGCATGAGAACAAGAGCCCTTAGAGCCTTTTATCTCATTTCCAGCAATGGAGCTAAGGAAGAGCAAGAGAGAACAGGGCAAATATATACTCATAGTTTCTTGGTTGACTCACTCCTCCCTTCGTGATGTGTTGTCAGGGACTCTCTGATAAGAAGATATTTTAATAGTTCTCAGTGGATTTTTATTCCACAAACATGTTTAACAGCTTTCTATGCATGTCTAAACTTCCTTTGGACTCATGCAGTAATGAGTTGCACAGCTCAACTACACACCTGGTATTTGTTTCAAACCTGCCATCCAGTGGTTTACATGTGGTGTTTTCTAGGCCCAGTGTAACAAGAAGGGTTAAATAAAAATTCTGTATTCACCCCTGCCCTCCATGGTCTCAGGTATTCCCATCACCAAAGACCCACAACCTATTTTATCTCCATCTGAAGAAGCTGTTCCACACACTTGAATACCTCTCTTACCTTCATCATTATTGAGTCCTGGGCTGATGTTTTTGGAGAACTCAGATATTTCTTCTGAGTGTAAAGAGCCAGTTCAAATGCCACTACTGTGTGTATAAGGTAAACACCACCTTACATTTCTAATTACTGAATTGTACCTGACATTTTGTCAGACAGTCAGTCAGTATAATCATGTACCTCTGCAATTCTTTCCAGCATATGTATTTTTATAATAGCTTTATATTATTTGAAAACTATGTTATTTCAGTATTTCTTTTGCCAGATCTTCCACTGACTGGCTCTCGCTTATATCTTTGAGGGACTTCACTAATAGTTTTCTACTGGAAAATCTGACTGTTTATTCTCATGCTTTTAACTAGTCCTTACGGAGAAGCAGAGAGGAAAGAGAATGGGATGAAATAAATATTAAAAGTCAGTCTGTTAGGATGAAGTGCTGCCAGTTTCGTTATTGATCCTCTGTGTCATAAGGTTCACAATATAAGAGCTCTTCCTGAAACATTCCTCACCACAGAACTAAGGATCTTTGATCAAGCAGCTAGGTTATGAAGTTTAAAAAAATATCTTTTAGGTGAGAACCCTTCATTAAACTTCTCATTAATAGATCTGGAAAGGTTTTTGTATTGGGATACTGTCAGTTTTCCACATAAACATCTACTTCTTCTGAAAATACGATATTCTGAACAAAATTCCCCCAAACTGAAAGTGCTTAAATTTGTAAATGATCCATGGCGGTGGCTAATAGCAGTTGTATATGATATGCCTTATTTCCTTCTCTGTAAGCAGGGCACTCTGGCTAGGTATTAAGATATTATTTCTCAGTGTGCACCATGGCCACAAATTTCAATGATGGAGCTTCAATATTCAGACCCTACCTTCCCCTTCAAAAATAGCTGCAAAGTATATGTAGAAAAACTCAATCATCTCCCACTATTTTCAATTTTTGTGCTTTTTAATTATTTATTATTATTATTATTATTATTATAATTTTTTTTGAGCTGAGTCATTTTGGAGTTCAGAAGAAATCTAATATCTGGGCTTCAAACACTACTGAGCAGTTTAACAAATAATTTAGGCATTCATTTTTAGAAATTCTAAATGTCCTATTTCTCTTCTACAGGAAGTGCCAGGGAATGGTTATTATCCAGGCCTTTTCAGTTGCAGAATATTGGTAATTATTGATTTTTGCAAATGATCAGATTACTTTGGAGACATTATATGATTGGTAAGCTGCATCGGCAAGCCATAAAATTATACCATAACATAGATTACATTTAAATAAGCATTTATAAATGCAAAGGATGTGTATCTCTTACTAGGTAGTTTTGTATTTTATGATATCATTATTCTGTTTTTCTTTTCAAAATAACCTGATTCATTTACAACAAGGCTAATGATCTGCTTTTACCCCGTATGTCATTGTCTACAAAGGTCCTTGAACCCTCCACATGTCAGGATCATATTCTGCAAAAATGCTAGTTCTTCTTCTCTTCATGTCTAAGTCTTTGAGATGAGCCTAGGTGGCAGGTAGCTGACCAGAAGTTATCTGAATGAGACAAGTTAAAAACATAAAAGAAACAGATCTGTGATTCCTGCCTTCTCTGTAACTTGCTTTTAATTTTGTAGTGAAACACTGAATTTGCGTTTGTGGGTTGTTTGGCTTTTTCAAGAAACTTTTCTTTTTTATATTGCTGACTTCCCAAGATTCTCTTCTTTTGAGTGGGATATTTTCTCCTGATATTTGCATGTCTTGTGCCAGAAACAAAAAAAAAAAAAAAAAAAA